>JAEANM010022176.1:0-11668 GCA_017656035.1 Myanophis thanlyinensis
TGCCCACCCAGTCACATGACCCCCCAGCCACACCCACCAAGCCATGCCCACAGAACCGGTAGTAAAAAAAATTGAATCCCAACACTGATATGAATTATCAGATAAAGTACTAGATATGATATCCATGTCGATTTATTAGATTTATTAGATTTAGGTGCCTAAATTCAAAGCAAAGTTAGCAATAATTTGATTTTTCATTAATATTTTACTCTGGTTCCACTTTAAAGTTCTACCAGTTCAGTTAATGAAATAATAAAAAGCAATTCTTCACTGATTCCAGTTCATATATCAATGCAGCCTAAAAAAATAATTTAAAAAAACCCCGTATCTCTTTAGTTCAGTTTAGACCTGAAATCTGAAGGAAAGGTTTTTTAGCACTGGACTGAACGTTGGAAAGGACTGTTTAAAAGATTTATTAAGGTCTTGGCAGTAGAAAAATGAGGAAAATATTTAACAATTAGAACAATAAAGCTTGAATTCATTAAGTAAAATGAAATAACAAAAGGGAGATGATAATTTAGGAAATTAGAAAGTGGAAAGAAAAGTTTAAAGACTTGAAGTGCATTTGCTTTTTAATCTGCTGATACTCCTAAAATCTCCTTCCTCCTAATTGATTTTCTTCCATCTCTCCAATGGTTTCATTATAAATTTGTTTATGGATCTGTTAGACATGATCTGCAAAACCAGTTTTCCACTGATTTCCTTCAAGAATACATTGTGGACTCAATCATGAAATTCAGTTAAACTAGTGGGTGAATGGAGGGAAAACTCTGTTCTTGAACAATACTTTTATTCACATTTCAGAGACTCAGACTAAGCTACAAACAATCTCCCTAAGTTTTGTTCTCCGATCGTTTGCTGCTGATGGTAGGGCAGGAAACCTGCTTCTGGAGCCCAGTGGGACTTCTTAAGGTCATTAATCAGATTCCTTCTTGAAAGCTCACATCCCCTGCAAATAAATAATAGTACTGTGCAATATGTATTTTCCAAGAATATGTTAACAAATATATCCTGAAAAGGAAAAGAATGATACGGTGTCTGTGTAGGCATGTGCAAGAGAGAGAAATTTATATTCTGTCTTTTGTGCAGGAGCGCCAGGCAGCATACATTGTGCCTTCTCTTCCTATTTTTCCCCCATAACAAACCCTGTGAGGTAAATTACCTACAGTGGTAAACTTCTGGGGCCAAAGGTGAAACTAGAATCTGGCTCCTAGTCCAACAGCTTAACCACTACACTACCCTGCAATGGGTCTCTAATATGCATGTGTAAATGAGTAATTTGAAATGCTAATTGAATTCAAATCTAATTTAAACTTTTGTTTTATTAAACCAAGGATAGCTAACCACTGATTTACATCATTCTAGGGCCTTAATACTAATACTTAAAACATAATACTTTTATGTTGACATTGTAAAAAGATAGTCTGTGTAAAAAGATAGCCTGTGGAAAGATGTTGAGCTCCATTTCATGCTATAGATTTTAGAGTACCATCTTCTCCCATATCTGTTTACATAGTTGCTAAAGCATCTCTGTTCGTTTTGCATCTATATTTTGGTCACATAAATCTGTGCAAAAGGGAATTAATTATTTCCTGGCTAAATCTGGATTCCATCCAATATGTTAAGAGAACTCTTCTTTACCTATTGTCCAAAAGTTTAGGTACAGCTTTCTATTCTCAGTATATCAAGGCATGGCAGAATTTTACTTGACAATAAAAACATGGTTACGGTATTGAAAATAGTTACTTTGCACTCAGAAGTTATGGAAAAGAAAAAAAATCTCATAAGATGAAAATAGCAGAAGATCTTACTGCAGATGGTGTATTGAAGATCAGCTTTAAGATTTTATTTTGGGGGCAAAGGGTAGGAATGTTTGTCTGATGAACTTATCAAACAGGGCTTCTCATTCTTCTTTTCATCCATTCATCCTTCATTCATTTTCTGGAGCCACCCATCTCATTCAATGACTCTAGGTAGCTTACAATTGAAAAAAATACATTACAATGAAATATACTAAAACCAAGAATAAAAGTATTTAAAAACATTCAGATTAAATATACTTAGGAGCAAGATTCCCCTGTCCAGTTGCTTTATCTTTTTGCCAGATTTCCATCCTGGTTCTTCTTCCCTTTATCTTCTACTTCCTTCCTCTTCATGCTTTTTTCCCATCTTTCTTACTTACAACAGACAGAACTGTTGTGCGCTAATACAAGATAGGACAACCATGTAGATAGGTGTTGGCCATGATACAAACTCTTTTCACAATTTTTGTGATCCGTAAAATGGACCATTTGGCTTGTTTTGGGTAAACAGGCCTGAATGTTAACAATTATGTGGTATGAGTTTGTATATGTTTGCTGCTACAAGTGATATTACCATTATATGTAAATAGTGCAAAAATTATACATGAACAATTTCACCTTGTGGTGAAATTTAATAAATAAATAAAATAATAAATAAAAACATCTGACTCATTCATAGGAAGATAGATGTGCTATTTCTTAGCTTTTGAACTTGCTGTGAATATCTGATGGTGCCTCTTTTATTGCCAAACACTTTGCATGCGGCTTATCACTTATCTTTCTTTATCCCACAGGGTGTCCACATTGTAAGAACTCAATTCCACATTTCACAACAGCAGCAGAACTCTTTAAAGAAGATCGTAAGGTAACTCTGCGGTCCTTTGGGGTTTTTTGGTAGCAACTTCAGCTTATTTGGTCTATTGTTTACTTTCTCTGATTTTCAGAAACATGTGAATACTTTCCCACTTTGCCCCTCTTCTTGATTTCTTCCAGTTACATGTCGTTAGTGGAGAAGGGGGTATTTTGTCTTGGGGCAATCTCAATTTGAGGTGAAGTGCAATTTAATCTCTTTGTCTAGATTTAAGGAAAAGAAACCTAAACATGTAAGAAATCCCCGAGAGCAGCTTGTTGTGAGTGTTATCACTGGTTCTAAAAGAGACCTATTGCTTTTCAGTTCTAAGGTGAGACTTGTCATTAGACTGAGAATATTGCTTGGCTAGGTTCAAATTGTGGAAAAGGCTCTATTTTCTGAGAATGGTCTTCAAACACATAATATAGATAGCATTAGTATTTTCAACAGTCTCAGGATGTACTAATCAAAGTTCAAAGATCATTGCAAAATGACAGATATAGTTGTAGGGTTCAAATGGTGAGTCTAGGAATATTGCCCTAAGAGAAAATGTTGAGGGGAAAGTGAACCATGGCATTCCTTATCTAGGTTTAGTAGGTGGGTGTATCTTTGCATAGATATATAAATATATATACATAAGCACAAACTTGCATATGTGTTTGTGTTAACCATTTTTGAGGGGATGTTGGTGCTGTAAGTTTTCACCAAAGTGAAAGATATAATTTTGCCACAAACTTTCCTCCCAAGATTGCTTCAAATGAGCATTGCACTATTCTGTGTTGTTCTGGAGTGCAGGTCACAGAAGAATGAATTTAAATTAAAGGAAGGCAGATTTAAACATCCTAAGAATGAGAGCTGTTTGATAGTGGAACCAATTACCCAGAGAGACAGTGGATTTGCCTTCACTGTGTATCTTTGGATCAAATCTGGAGAGTCTACTATTGAGAATACTTTAATTAGGATTCCTTCACTGAGCAGGGAGTTAGTCTTAATGGTCTGCATGGGCTTTCCACGCCCTGATTCTGAACAAGAGCTAGACGTTGAATTAGGAAAGGCATGGAGACAGTAATATATTCCTCCTGCTGTGGCAAGCACTTCAAGGAGAAGTATATTGCCTTCTTTTGCACATATGTGTGTGTTTTTAAGATCTTGATTATTCAGCATCAGTTCCTTCACTTCTATACATACCATCAATACTAAGCAAACTTAATGCTTTTGAAAACTCAATATGGTTTTATTCTATCTGGCAACCCATCCCAGGCACATATGCAACCCAACATACTCCTCCCCTCTCCTTAGCTACAGCATGCACAAATACCACAATTTGTGGATAGCTCATGAGTTTTTCTCAACTATGGTAATACTGATTACCTGATACTGAGAACTTTGTACGTATAGTATTAAATAACTTTGTCCAAATTATGGGTGAATTCAGAATTTGCATTGATTCCATTGATTAATAGATTTATTTCAAAACCTGATAAAGATTGAGAGAGGTCCTTTTAGATCTCAATATGGTGATTGATGGGTGCAGCCCTTATTTCAGCTAATAGTAGAAATAAGAAATGTGCCAGCCAACTAAAATGTAGAAGTATAAAGTTTAATGAGCTGGAACCTAAGTTCCAATTGAGGATATTGAGTTTAGAGTAGTTCCTGAAGGCCAGGCATACAGGAAAAACAGCTATGTTTTTATCTACTTTGCTTGACTTTTCAAGGTGGTGGAGATTGATGATTCTATACTATTTCTTCAATCATACACTGCAGAAGTGTTCTTGGATTTGCTAATGACCTTTATGGATAGTCTACACAGACTCTACTGCTACTCAGGGATGCACTTCAGCGTTATCATAAAGTTCTTTTTAAACAATTCCTTTCTCAAATTTCTATGAATTTTTCTTTTGGTCTGGCTGCTACACAGTTCAGTAGACAACAGATAAGCAGATATGTAAAACAAATTGGACTTTAAAAATCCAGCAAGCTTTTAATTTTCAAAGGAAAATATTTGCATGTGCCACACAGCTTTCTACTAGCTTGTATTTGTCTCCAACATTATGATTCTCAATTTTCCCTCTTCTTAAGTCAGTCAACATTCTACTACAATGGAGGAACAGATTGTATAACCCAGATATGAGAATTAAGATACAGAGTTATATCTCTATGCCTTTTGCTAGCTACTTATTGAAAATCCTTTAACTATGTCATTGCTTTCAGAAGGGATTTTCCTATTTGAGAGACTGCAGTGCATATTTTTAGGATCATAATTCCAGTACCTTCAGCCAATGCAAGTATTTGGTTTGAACTGTTTCCATTAAAGTTGGCCATCATGAAAACAATTATGAAATTTTGGAAAGACAGAGTATCTATTGCTGATTCCATTTTACTTCTGACATTCCTTTATAATTATATATTTTGAATAGTACTTGCCTGTTTTGTAATCTCTGTAAAGGTAATATTAGTGGTTAATATTTAGACTTATGAGGAAAGAAATTACCTAATCATGATACAGTAGTAAAAATATTAGAGACCTAATACCAAATAAACAAAAGCATTTTCTTAAACATTGAAACCAAAGTGCATCCAGTATAATCAGTATCACAAATCAAATCAAATCAAATTTTATTCATCACATGCACAGTCCTACATTCTCAGTCAACAGTCATACCCAGTCTTGTGACATCTTAAAGTCTAACAAATGTATTCTCTCATAAACTGTTGTAAATATGAGACTGTAAATACATGCACTGCATTTTTATATGGTTTGTATGCGTTTAACTATATGTCGGCCAGGGTGGCTCTGAATGGTAAATGGGCTGGAAATAAGATTTTATTTTCCTGTATACCAACATCAACAACTATATATCCCCAAAGCTTTAATCTAATCACATCAGAAACACCATTAATACTCCAAAAGATCCTCAACTCTTCTTCAATAATACATTACCATCCAGCCTGAGGGGCTCATATTCTAGCACCATATTGTCAATCACTTTATCTCACCTACAGCTGTGGTTTTCTTGGACTGATTTGCCATTTCTTTCCACCACACAGAATGTAATGACATCTTTGCCATTATAACTAAAGTGATCATCTGCCTCCAGCAACTTCATATATTGTTGCCACCCTATATAAAGGCCAGCTTGCTTTAGCTGGACTGCTGGGCTGAACATCACACCACAGCTGACCCTACTGAGACTATATATTCTGGGAATGCACTCCCAGCTTTCTTTCTTCATCACAGGCATTATTCCCAGCATATTCGCAGAATCCAAACTTATTTAGGCTGATCTCCTGGGAATCACCATGTAACTTCACTGAGATGATCAGGGAACACAACATTTCATTGGCATAATAGTTAATAAAAACTAAGCATCCTTCACAGTCCCTTTATAGGGAACCAGTGTTCTGTAATATTCATGTAGAGAATCAGAGCTGGTATTGGTACCCTTTTCTGTATGCACAGGTTTGTCAACTTTAGTTCACTACTTTCTAAAAGTAGTGTTATTTTTAAAAGAGAGCATTTCAGTCTGGGAAAGAACATTGGGGGAATTGAAGACTTGCCCTTTTTCATTCTTCTCTAAAATCAATGTTCAGTAAGCTATTCACTTCCATTTTCATAACAAAAGTCAATATTTGCTGCTGTGGAGATTTATTTCCTTGAATCAATAAACTAATGAGTGGCAGTACATATTTTAACAGCCCAAAAAAAATAAAAGCCTACTGTTCCTGCAGAAGGCTTTTATTATTGCAACCACATATAAGAGCTTAAAGAACAGTCCTTGGAAAGGTGAAGAAGGAAAAGAACATAAACATTTAAAGTGACTTTTACTTGTATTTTAGTCAAACAAAACCGAACATGGGGTTAATACTTTGCTGTTCGTTTGTTTGAACACAATAAATCATAGCAGTTATATACGGTATATCTTGGGCCCCATTTGGACATTATCACTTAGGGGTAGTACTCAACTTTTGTTGCCAACAGTTTAGACATTAATGGCTGTGTGTTGTGTTATTTTGAGGGGACAGCACATTTACACTGTTATGCAACTGTATATTCACTACTTTACATTGTAGCCAAGTATCATTTCTTCAGTGTTGTCACATGAAAAAATATACTTAAATATTTACAAAATGTGAGGAGGTGTACTCATTTCTGTGATATACTGTACAGTACATCAATTGCTGATCATTTAAATTTTATTTTTTATTTTTATTTTATCACATTTATATACCGCCCCATCTCCACAAGGACTCGGGGCGGTAAATAATGCCCCCCTAAGTTTGTAGAACAATAAATCTAAATTGATGTACCTTACACAGTTTTTATCTGTTTTACTACATTCTTTGAAAGTGCTTATAGTGCTTTTTATTAAGTATTGGGTACCATCACAACCCCGTGCCATGGCAGAATTCACTCATCTGTAGATAATCATTTGTTCCTGGATAGGAACCCCAGATTTTCTGAGGTTTTGGATTTTGTTCCCTATTATGCATTTTAATATCACAATGACAACTAAGTTTTCAGAACAACTCTTTAGCTTTTTTTTACTCCTTTTTTACTATGACTGTGGTATTCCTGGCTTATCACTGTGTAAATAAAGATGCCTTTTCTGGTAGAATAGACAGAAGGGCATCTCTTCCAGGATTCCCTTTTAATAAAACCATCCAACTTGTGGGAACTGCTGCCATATTGAGTTCAGTGACAACTTAGTCTATGTCTGGGACCTTTGGTTACTATTTTCTGAAAGTATGCAATGTGTGTGAGGGGATATGGATAGTCCTTCACTTACGATCACAGTTGAGACCCAAATTTCTGTTGCTAAGCGAGACATTTGTTGAATGGATTTTGCACCATTTTACAGTCTTTCTTGCCACGGTGATTAAGCGAATCACCACAGTTCTTAAGTTAGTTATCACGGTTGTTAAGTGAATCTGGCTTTCCCATTGACTTTGCTTGTCAGAAGGTGATCACATGACCGCACCCCACCCCCAAGAAATTGCAACCATCATAAATATGAATCTGTTGCCAAGTGATCAGGTGACCTTGGGGATGCTACAACGGTCATGTGAAAAGTGGTCATAAGTTATTTTTTTCAGTGACATTGTAACTTCATATGGTCACTAAAGTCAGGGACTACAGATAATTGCTTTTGTCAGAATTGAAAGTTCTTTGTTAACCAACCGTAATCATAACACTGTGAAAATTACACCCTAAGCAATTTTGTCCTTCCATACCTCATTTTCCCTTTCCTGTACAGCCTTTTGCTCTCAACTCAGTATCATTTCTGAGATGGAGCAATGATGAGAACTACATATCTTGTAGTTCAAATGTGATAGTTAAAGACACTGAAAATAACCCATTCTGTATCTTTTCAATAACTCATTAGACAACTTTTTGCTAAAAAGACCATCCAACTGTTTCCTGGAAAAAATGTTTTAAAAAATAAGTTAGTATACTGATGCTCACTCAGAGTCACCATGAACCGTGAGATGGGTGGCAAATTGATAAATAAAAATACTGCTATTCCAGTAGAAAAATTTTAAAAAAATCTGATAAATTATATCTCATAAAGTCAAGATTTTAAAAGGCCTTTTTGAATATTTCTAACTTCCAAAAGAAATATGCAAAACATGCAACAGAATATTGGAATGGGTCTCAAGTTAAACTACAAACAACTGGTGAAAAACTAGGCTATTTTTAATTCCTGACATCCAGCAAAGCTAACTTTTTCAATATTTATCTGGATTTCCTTTTGGATTATTTCTGAAGTTCTTTTCCAGAAAAATCAATCCCTGTACTACTTGGCTGTACTCTGATAAACTACCCGATAAGGTTTAATCTCAAAAGCTGGCAAGGAATTGACATGTCAGGTTTCTATAAACATTTATAAAGAAATAGGATTGTAAAGGAATGTTGTGGGTTAATACCAGAGCTGACACTATTGTTTGTCTTTATTATAAGGTACTTTGTGTAAGTAAACAACAAATACAGGAAAAAAGGCAGAAGTGAACCCTGGAGTCACTGAAGCTTACTCTACCACTAGCTGCTGTTTGCTAGGTTGAGGAATTTGCTAACTGCTATTTTTAGATATGCTCTAAGAAAACAGGCATAATAATGCTTCAGAAACTCCATAGATTTTGAATTTAAAAATTACATATTTTTAACTTTATTATTTTGTACCAATTAAATTAAATTTTGTATTTCCTTTCCAAAACTTGTATAAGTCAATTTATATATAGTTAGAATTTGCTATATAGCTGTAGATACAGATATAGGAGGATACATTTTTGAAGTATGCCGTTGAATTTTCCTGAGACTTTGCTCTTTGGGATACAGTATTTCATTTTCAAATAAATCAGGATAGCTGTTCACCAGTCTATCTCAAGGCACTTCATGACTGGATTAATATGCATTCTTTTCATCCTTGTGCCAACATAAATTGCACTGTCCACATAGCCAGGCTCTATTGTTTTGCAACAAGAAGGCCAGCAGATGGTTCTTGTCTTACAGATCTAATATGGGACAATTTCAGGGGAGCCATTGGAAGATTCCCCAGCTTCCTTTCCTCTCATACCCTAAATCATTCTCTGACAGGAAAACCAGTTACTCTCCATAAACAAGTGACAGGTGGGTTGGCAGACTCAAGACATGTGCTCAAGGTGCAGAGTTTAGTTATTTTCCAAGTTGCACAAGTGAAAGGGTGTTTATTGGCCTTGTGTAGGGCAATTTATTTTGCTGTCAATTAAAAAAAATCCCAGCTGCTAGATCAGTATGGAGTGGGAATATACAGAATGCCATAGCAGAAAGCTTGCAGGTACATCAGCAGGGGCATCCCACATTATCCTGTGCTTCCCCTGAACCTTGACAACCAGTCAGTCAGGTTGTCATTTTTATCCACAAATATCAGTCTTCTGGAAGACAGATTTCATTATATTAAGATTGATATCCACGTATTTAAAAAATGATCACGCTGTCATACTAGTCCATTCTAGAAGATTAGCATTTCCCCATAAATAAACAAGCATTGCTCTTTCAGAAGTATGACAATCATATTTAAAGATGGAGCTGGCAGCATCTCGAAGAAACCCACAGAATATGCAAAATTTACATAGCCCAAGTGATCTATAAATTTGGGGATTGCTCAGGTGGTAGTACTCTTCTCCAAGTAATAAATAATAACATTAATTTGTGAAAATCATGTTGTACATTTGTTGGGGAGTATCACTATCCCAGTTTAAATTAGCTGGTAATCTTTTGGGACGCGGTGGCTCAATGGCTAAGACACTGAGCTTGTCAATCAGAAAAGTTGGCAATTCGGCTGCTCGAATGCCTAGTGCTGCATAATGGAGTGAGCTCCCTTTACTTGCCCCAGCTTCTGCCAACCTAGCAG
Organism: Myanophis thanlyinensis; assembly: GCA_017656035.1. NCBI lineage: Eukaryota > Metazoa > Chordata > Lepidosauria > Squamata > Homalopsidae > Myanophis > Myanophis thanlyinensis. The sequence continues at coordinate 10,041 of JAEANM010022176.1, forward strand.
TTCGAAAGCATATAAAAAATGCAAGTAGAAAAATAGGGATTACCTTGGTGGGAAGGTAATAGCGCTCTGTGCACCTTCGGTGTTTAGTCATGCCGGTCACATGACCACGGAATCATCATCAGACAGCACTGGCTCTTCGGCTTAGAAACAAAGATGAGCACCACCCCCTAGAGTCAGGAATGACTAGCACATATGTACAAGGGAAACCTTTACTTTTACTTTAATCTTTTTTTGTTTGGAAGAGGTCATAAATGCATTTGTCTTTTGAAGTGTATGTTTAAAAGCAGGCCTAAGAAGTTCCAGAAAATTAGTACATGGGCAAACAGAACCCATGTCATATTTAACCAAAGGACTGATATAATTTACATGAGCAAATGTCAAGCATGAAGATTCAGGATCATGTGTTAAGTTTCAGTTAAGATGATTTATTCTTCATGCCTTTACACAAGAATCTAGTCAATTAATGGTCAGTGCTAAATTGGTGCTATATAAGAGTTAACAGAATTCAAGAGGAACTGAACTGGGATGCTTGTAGGAACATAACAACTCCAGACTTTCTTCTTGACTCCAGCCTTTGCCTCTCCTCTTACATTAGATCTCATTGCACAAGCTTGGTATCTGATCTTACTTGCAGTGACCAGCCAAAAAAAGGCATGCCCACAGCAACAGCCAAAAGGAGATGGGCAAATTCAACCCTTTGAACATGCCAGCAATATTACTGAGGCATTAACTTTGTCCTTACTGCAAGATTTGTGTAAGGAAAGACACAATGCCAGATGATGTTAAACTGCTTCCATAGCATAAAAACAAGTCCCTTAAAAGTGTTAGCCAGGCAACTTCAGGTACAGATGAGCCCTGAAGTAAACAAGCTAATGAGAATGGACTTTCCCATCCAAAAATTAATGTATATGCTCACAGATAAGCCGACCCTCAACTTTTTCACCAAAATATCATTTAAAAAAATATGCTACCTGCAGATAAACAGACCTTTGACATTTTAGTACCTTTTAATTTTCACAGTTGACTTATTTGTGGATGATATATTTTTCATGGTATTTTGGTTAAAATTTCAAGGTTTGTTTATCTGTGGATGTTCTTATCTCCAAGTATACAGGGTACTTTTAAAAAGTATTATCATATATATTCAGGGATAAACCAATTCACAGATAAACCAAACCTATTTTGGAGGTATATTTTAACACCTAAAATTGTTGGTTTATCTGCATATATATAAGAGCAAATCTAGGTTTGCAATCTAGGTACCTATAGTTTCCAGCTGGTCAGCCAATAATTACATGCCCTTTTTTCCCCACAAATTATTAGACAAATGTTTCAATGTGTTGATCTAACTTCTAATCACATTATCAGGCAATTATTTACTTCTAGGGTTTTTGTTCTACGAAATCACTTAAGTAAAAACTTGTTTAGGTTTTCCAAGGATGACTCTCTGGTGCTTTCCTTTTATTGTTCTACCATCTGGATGCTCTTCAAGGGGCTCCCCTTGAAGAGCATCTGGAGGCTGCAGTTAGTGCAGAATGTAGCCACGCGGGTAATTATGGGAGCTTCTCGGAGCTCCCATGTTACACCTTTCCTGCGCGAGCTGCACTGGCTTCCTGTGGCTTTCCGGG
>JAEANM010022177.1:0-11668 GCA_017656035.1 Myanophis thanlyinensis
GTAACTAAATATCCTTTCATTTATGTGTATGTGTGTGTATATATATGTTGTTTTGTTCTTCTATATGTAGTACAAATACAAACTGGCCTTTGAACAATCAAAAGGAAAGCAGATCGGCTTCCGTGACGTTAAAGATGACCCTAAGCTTGTGCACTATATGAAAGTTGCCAAGATGCAATCAGACCGTGAATACAAAAAAGACTATGAAAAATCAAAGACCTGTTTCCACACTCCTGTTGACATGTTCAGTGTTGTGGCAGCCAAGAAGGCACAGGACGTGGCAACTGATACCAACTACCGGAATATTATCCACAGTTACAGCACTTTGCCTGATTCTATGAACCTTGAATTGGCCAAAAATATGATGCAGATCCAGAGTAATGTAAGTAAAAAAATTTTTTGTTGATAACTGCGCGAATGACAAAGTTAGATAACTGAAGTGTTCAAACTCTTTGTTACTTTGCAATTTTTTTTTACATTTGTCAAACAGGTACAAAATAACAAGTATAGGTATGAACATAAACATAACAAAGGAAGTAAATACAAGTAAATGGGAACAGTAGGACAGGGACGGTAGGCATGTTGTTGCGTTTATGCACGCCCCCTTTACAGGCCTCTAAAAAATGGGGTGAGGTCCACAGACAGTTTGAGGTTGAAGCTGTGAGGGTTTGAGGATGTTACAACAAAGTCAGGTAGAGCATTCCAGGCATTGACCACTCTGTTGCTGAAGTCGTATTTTCTGCAATCAAGTTTGGAGCGGTTTACCTTGAGTTTGTAATGATTGTTTGCCCATGTATTATTGCGATTGAAGCTGAAGTAATTATTGACAGGTAAGACGTTGTAGCAGACAATTTTGTGTACTGTGCTTAGATTGGACCGCAGACATACAGTTCCAGATTGTCCAGTCCCAGAATTCCAAGTCTGGTGGCATAAGGGATTCTATTGCAAGTAGAGATGTGGAGTAATCTTCTCGTGAAATACCTCTGGACTCACTCAATTGTGTTAATGTCTGAAATACAGTGTGGATTCCAGGTGGATAAGCTGTATACAAGAATTGGGAGAGAATTGGGAGAGAACACGAGAAAGATATACCAGAACTGTTTTTTCCCCCCCTGCAAATGGCACTTAGCTTTTCCCTTGAAGAAGCAGGACATAGAAAATATGCAGTGTGCTGCTATCAAATTTCCATTTACATGCTGGAAATAGTCAAAGCTTTTCTTCCCTCTGCAAATTTAGAGAAGATTTGAAGCAGGTTTACTGGGAAGTAGATTGGCACTATGGAAAACATTATTAATTTAATGTATGGGCCATCTTAGGGAGCTGTTCTTTATATTAAATGTTATAATACCAGATGGTAATCATAGTTCACAGCATAGCCTAAGCTATGGTCAACCTCTAGCTCATTGGGCAAATTTATGTGACTGTCCCAAACTCAGCTGGTGAGTGGACCGTAAATGCCAGTTCACTCTCACAACATTGCTAGGGAGAAAAACCTGAAGAGAAAGTCCTGCTATTTTGAATTCCTACAACAAATTTGGTGTATCAAACTAATAACTAATAATAAAACTGTAATGGAGATAGCAGCAGAATGACAGGCTAAAATAATATACAGACACGCTCAAATTAATGTGTCATGTGCATAGTTTCACAATGATGCAACAATGCACTCTCACAACAATGGTATGTATTTTTTTCATTTGTCTATCGAAAAATACTTGCTTTTCATTTTTTTCTAATGTCATTTGTAATCCAGGCCCCACGCTAAACTATGCCTAAAATATCAATTTTTTTTTTAAATATAAAAAGTTGTTTTTCCAAACATTTAATACAAATTTTCCTTTCACTTTGTTTTCCAGAATCAGTACAAGGCAGACTATGATGAATTCATGAAAGGGATTGGATGGATACCACTAGGATCTCTAGAAGCTGAAAAGAATAGGAAAGCCATGGACATTGTCAGTGAGAAGAAGTACAGACAACATCCAGACAAACTGAAATATTCTATTCTAATGGATTCTATGCCAATGGTTCTGGCGACAAGTAATGCAAAAATAATGGATAATGTAAGCCAAGGAATATTTATTTATCTACTTGCTTACTTACTAAAATTTGGGTGGGCTTACAGTCATATAAATCAAATATCTGCAGTCAATAAATATCATGCATCACAAAAACAAAATAAAATAACTAAAATGTGATGTGAGACACAGCAACATCCTTGCCCAAAGTCATTGAACAAGTCTGTGAGAATATAATAAAAAAGATTAGGCACAAATTAAGTTGTTTGTTGATTCAGTGGATATGCATGTGCAAGACAGACTCTAGCTCTTAAGAAGTGTATATTATTTTTTCTACAGTATTAAGGAAGTTACTGTGAGGACAATTAATTCAGGAGGCAATTTGCCAACAGTTGTATACATTGGTGATTTATATATTTCTCGTTCATGGGTTTGATTATGGATTGTATGATATTTCTCAGCTAACAAGTGTCATCAGTTTCATTTCTTTGAGAGGTAATTGGTATTATTTACTAGTATACTTAGGGATGAGGTGGTGAACAGATTTCTATTTGCTAATATTTTCTAATTGCTATGATATAAATTGCTGGCTTTTAGAAGATGCAATTTAGGGTGATATTTACATGTTTGTTTTTCTTCCAATGAAAGGGGTACATTTTCTTTTATGTTATTGTATGATCAACATGCAAATGCGCATGAAGTCTTTCACAATCCCATCACAATTCTCTTTTCAAAATAACCCTTTTCAAAAAAGATTTGCTTTCTGGCCTAAGAGTCTTTATTATTTGGACTAAATATTCCAAGATTTCACAGAACAAAAGCAACAATCATTAACTATCAGAGGATTTTTCTGTTTGATTTAATTTCTTAAAAATTAGTGTAGCTAAACAAATTTAACTAGGCTACTTTGCTAATATAGGTAGTCCTCAACTTACAATAGTTCATTTTGCGACCAATTACAATGTACAATGTCAATGAAAAAACTTATAACCATTTTTTACACTTACGACTGTTGCAGTGTCATGTGAGCAAATTTCAGTGGCTGGGCTGACTCATATTTATGACGGTTGCAGTGTCCTGGGATCATGTGATCACCTTTTGCAACCTTCTGACAAGCAAAATCAATGAAGAAACCAGTTTCACTTAGCAATCATATTATTAATTTACTAACTGCAATGATTCACTTAACAACTGTGGCAAGAAAATTACTAACACAATTTTTTGGCTCAATTATGGTCATAAGTTGAGATCTACCTGTACTAGCAAATTGTCTTCAGCACATGAATATTCTTGTTTACATGAGGTAAAATTCACATTTGGTTCATACTGTATTGGGTTGATTAAGCATGGTTCGGTCAAATTAAGCAAATAATTCAATTGTCTAGGTAAAATGAACTGATTAAATATTTTTCAATCATCAAAGGATTGACATGAAATTAAATTTAATTATGGTATTGGTTTTATTATGGGGTGTATATTTTTTAGCTGTGTGGGTTTTTCTTTTAAATGTTTATTTCATAGTTATTTTTCAATGATACATGTTCCCTTCATTCTATTTTAGCACCTTTACAAAAAGGACTGGGAAGCAGAAAAGACACAGATTCATATCATGCCAGATATTCCTGAGATTCTTTTGGCAAAAGTCAATGCTTATAACATCAGTGATGTAAGTATGCAGGTTAATTAAGAGCTATATTTTGCTAAGTACTAGTATTGGTGAATTGGCAAAACAACATGTTACATTATTTGTGAAACAAGACACATCGCCTAATAGAAAAGCTAGCCTCTGACTCAAATCCTGCAGTATTATTCATTGAAAATTCTTAAGTAGCGGAATTATTTGTTTGTGTAACTATTCCACACCTAATCTTTTTAAACAATTATTCTCAAATTATCAGCACAAAATCAAGAAAGCTATCACAGCAAGTCAATAAAGAAACAGGAAAAAAATTCAACTTTTAAAAAAAATCAAAATCACTATTTGCCAGAATAGAAACTCGAGTATTATCCTGGCACTGTATTAAAAATACTGGTGAAAGCCTTCCAAAGCCAGTGTTCATTTACTGAATTGTTCCTCTGCTTGGATATATGTAATTAAAATAGGTCTTTTTCTACCTAGACACTATAGTGCCCTGAGGATCTTTAGCAATAGTATTGCATCCTACTCTGATTCACTCAGACTGTTCCTTTGCTGTCTTTGCAGAAAGGGAGAAAAATAATGACCTTCTAGACCAGGTGTAATTATGTCTCATTCATGACTTGTGGACTTCAACTCCCAGAATTCCTGAGCCAGCATGGCTGGCTCAGGAATTCTGGGAATTAAAGTCCACAAGTCATGAAGGAGCCGTAATTGCCCACCCCTATTCTAGACAATCTATTGGCTGTGTGATTGTGGAAGGAAATGGCAAACCTGCCCCTCTGGAGAGGGAATTGTGGTCAGATATCTTAGCATCTCAACCACAGGAAGGAAGAGAAAATCTCAGGATCCCTTCAGCAGACTAAATTTCAATGTAAAAGTGTCTCTCTAGAGTTCCAGTAGAATTCCTGTAAAGCTGTAATTGCTCTTTTGGATGCTAAGAATAGTTACATTATCTTAATTAACCAAGTCCACAACATCATATGGATGTGGGACGTGGCACCGCCTGCAGATCATGTGGCCTGTTTGTAAAAAAAGGCCCTAGTGTAGGTTTGTAATCCGGCATTGATCAACATATAAATTATCAGGGTAGGCTTTAAGGCATCTTGTGTTTTTTGGAAGATTCAGGATGGTCCTCAGAACAAAGAACCAGAACTTTTGCTACATTTGCTTGGCTCTTAATTCTATGAAATCAAATTTATTTTGTCTTCCAGATCTTCCTAATTTTTCCAGGATGCTAAGAAATAACCATACCTTATAAACCATTCATTTTCTGTCTCTGTATTGAGCATTTTTAAAAATAGTTTCTTTTCTTTTTCCACACAGAAAATATATAAGCATTCTCTGGAAGAAGCCAAGAAGAAAGGCTATGATCTCAGAAGTGATGCAATCCCTATTAGAGCTGCTAAAGCTTCTCGGGAGATTGCCAGTGATGTAAGTTTCCAGTCGATGTTGTTGGGTTTTTCTCCTGCTGAAGAAATATTACAGAAGGCCCCAGTGTGAACAAAAAGGCACCTTTGGAACCAATTTTACCACATTTAACAATCTATTCAATCATTTTCATTTTATTACTGTATGATAAAGTTACAATTCAGTATTGACTTTCCTGATCTTGCATTTCACTTTCTGTTTTCTCTACAGTACAAATACAAATTAGGTTATGAACTAGACAAGGGTAAGCTTGTTGGTTTCCGCAGCCTCCAAGATGACCCCAAGCTTGTCCATTACATGCAAGTGGCCAAGATGCAGTCAGATCGCGAGTACAAGAAAGCCTACGAAGGCAGCAAAACAAGATACAACACACCTGCTGATACTGTCAGCATTGTGGCTGCCAAAGAAGCACAAGCCAATATTACCAATACCAACTACAAAAGGCTGATCCATAAATATATCCTTCTGCCGGATGCCATAAACGTAGAACTGGCCAGAAACATGAATCGGATTCAAAGTGATGTAAGATCTTGCAATTTCTTTTTTTTTAACTATTAGTTGAAAGATGTTCTTTATATGTTTGTTTATCTTTGAGGGAGATGGACAGTTCAAAAAATATGAAAAAGTAATACAAATAAAAATGCTTTAGCAAGCAATATTTTATAATAAATGAATTTTCTATATATAAATGAACAGATTATTTGCAATATTCAGCTAGAATTGTCCTAGGATAGAAATTTCTTGAGCGAATAAGGATCAGAATTATACTTCTTCCTCACATACTTAAACTCAATTGAATTTATAACAATTTATGTTGTTTTTTTAATCTGAGAAAAAAATTCACTTTGAATAATTATTACCACGTAATTAAAAGGGAAAGCTCAATTTTTACAGATGTCAGTAAAAACATTTCAACTAAATGTGCAACTTGATAAATTACCAGATACACTATCAACACATTTTAGTATAAAAATGCATAATTATAGAGAAGATGTAAGCTATCATCAACACATTATAACAGTTTGGGTTCAACTCCATCCATTGTAAAATGTGTTCCATTTGTAATAAAAATACCGTTCCAACATTAAATGAAAAACAAGGCGAGTTAAAGGACATTCTTGTTAAGTTTGGCAAGACATCTTGCTAGATGAAGAGATAATTTAATTTGTAGTATACTTAGCAAAAAAACAACAACCCAGTGTACCACGTATTGATCCACAGTTTGTGACCACATAATCCACATTATGTGATCACATAAAAAAGGAAGAAATCTATAGTTAGCCAGAACTTTTTCCAAAGTTTCCCATTTGATTGATTAAAGTAATTTTTGACCCCTACTAGCCATATAGATTTTCTCCATGACAATCTACTCCTAACCTGTTCTTTCACGTTTTCCAATGTTGCAGTCATTGCCACCAGGCCCATCTTCCTTGCTGCTGGTCACCCTCTTCCTTCCTTTCCTTACACCTTTCCCAGCATTACAGCTGTCTCCAGAGAGACTTTGCATAAAGTGCCCAAATTAGTTAATAGCTAATTAATAATTAATTGTTAGCCTAAACTTTTCTTTATCATTCCCATTGCATCATCTCAAAAAATCCAGGGAGACTACTGCTGCAGATTTTAGGGTTTTGTTTTTGAATGTCAGTAATCTAATAATATATTTTGTCAACAGTGTATAAAATGATATTGTGCAAGATGGATGATTGAATTCCATCTGCATTCTATGTGTCAGGGTCCATGGCGGTAGTTTTGCATTAAAATAGAACAAGTAAATTAGACAGCAGAACTGCAAAGTCAGCAGGATAGTCACCAGCTTTCAAAATTATAGTTATATAAATCACAGAGAAGGGAGGGGGAAAGTATTTCAAAAAGCATTATTGTACAGATCTGCAATGTTTGTTTATCTGTGTCAGAAGCATAACAATTGAAATAAGGCCCACTGTAGGAACCAAAATTTAAAATACAAAATGCAAGATTAAAATATGTACAAGTTAAACAGATCTTGCCCCAAAACTAGCAACATTAAATGTGTTGTGTCAGGCTGCCGTGAGGTCCTCAAGTGTGTACACTGATCAGGATAATCTGCAATGATATTGGGACAAAGAATTCAGTACATGTCTTATACCACTCAGTAGAATAATTATCTGGACTAGATGTGTTTCCTGGTTTCATAGATACAGTATAACTATAATTTCTTGGAAAGATGAAGTTGCAGCTTAATTAAATGTACTTTTACCAGGGGTGTCAAACTCGATTTCATTGAGGGCCACATCAGGATTGTGTTTGACCTCAGCGGGGCCAGGAGGGAGCGGCCAGGGAATGTGGCCAGCTCAACGTCACTTGTGTTGGGTGCACCTGTGGTGGCCTGAGCGCTCTGACAGTGAAAACGGATTCCTGAGCTCTGTTTTTGGGTGCGATGGCCTCCTGCAACCCACTGCCAGCAAAAATGGAACTCAGGAAAGCTGCATGTGGCTCTCATGAGCTACGTTCTCAGTTGTAATGACCTCCTGCAATGTTCTACCAGCAAAAAGGGAGCTTGGAAGAGCTGCACGCGGCACTCATGAGCTCTGTTTTCGGTTGCGATGGCCTCCTGCAAACCTCTGCCAGTAAAAACAGAGCTTGGGAAAGCTACACATGGCCCTCCTGAGCTCTGTTTTCTCTGGCAGATGCACTGCTGGCCAGTCCTTTGCGGTTTCCAGGGTGATCTAAGCACCCCACAGGCCGGATCTGGCCCCCAGGCCTTGAGTTTGACACCCCTGATCATGTACAAATGTATTAAATGCTTTCTCAATGGCATGATACAATTGAGAACAAAAATTAAAATCTGCTAATTTATAGAGTCAGAATTATTACTTGAGTATTCTTTAAAAAATCATATGAGAGACACTGCTGTTCAGTACTTTAGAAAGAAAACATTTGTTTATTAACTAAATAATAAACCAAGCAATTTTTACAATTTTGTAATGCTTACTAATTAAATAATAAAGCAAACAAAAGATGAGGATTATCTCTTTCTCAAGAGTGACTGAAATTGTAATTCCCCATGTCATCGGTTTCATCATAAGATGCCTCTTTTTGATATGTCCAGAGGGAGATGTTATATTATTATAGTTAAGAGCTGTGCAATTATAGATGTATTTTATTCTCTGCCTACAGCATGAATATAAGCAAGATTATAATGAGTGGTATAAAGGTCTTGGTTGGAGCCCTGCTGGGTCATTGGATATAGAAAAGTCCAAGAAAGCCACTGAAATTGCTAGTGACACCAAATATCGCCAGCACCCAAGTGTTTTCCCATTTAAGAAACTGACTGATTCAATGGATATGGAACTCGCAAAGCACAATGCTGATGTTATGAATAAGGTGACTGTTTCCATTCTGAGTGCAAATAATGGCATATGCTACACCCCAATTTACCCCTCTGGTTAGCATTACTTAAGCAAAAGAGTCCCAGCAGATTATAGATGCATGTTATGATTGGTAGAGATTTTGAACTGAACAAATTCTTAGCAGATTTTTATTTTATAGAACATAACTATTTGTTAGCTGATTTTTCAGCTTACTGGCATCTTTAGTACTACTATTAGCTATATGCAATATTTTTGAATTGATGTCATTTTTGAATTGTTACTTAAAGGGGCTTTGTGTGTCCCTAAAAGGCTTTATGCCGATGAAATTTGTGAGGTGTTGTATAGAGAAAAAAAACCAATTTATGGTCAGAAGGTCATCCCAAGCACATCATTAAATATATGTCATCTAGGACATATAAATATATTTCGTTTGCAGAGTATCTGCACTTTCAAATTTATATTACAATTTTGTATTAAAATCAAACACAGCATATGCATATTGGTACATCTCTCCACATGCCAACATTATTGCCTAGAAATGCATTTATTGATCTTTACTGTTTTCTTCTCTAATAGCGTGCATACATAAATGCATGGGAGAAAGATAAGACGACGATTCATGTCATGCCAGATACACCAGATATTATGCTGGCTAAAGCAAATAAGTTTAATTACAGCCAGGTAAGAAAATATTAAAGCATGTGTTTTAGTAACTAGTCTTCATCGTATTAATTATATTCTCCTGAATGATATGATTCCTTTGTATGTCAATTTTTGGTGTTGCTGTTTCTTGAAATTTTGAGACTATTCGTGGAAATTCAACTTTTGTTTCATTCAACTTTCTTTCAAGAAAGAACAAGAATATCATGTCTATAAAATCCCCTGATTCTGTATCAATTGGGGCTGGTCCAATAGGGAGCATGAAGAACAAATAAAAATACTGAATGTATTATCTCACTGTTATAAATCTAAACTGATTGTTCTACAACTAGATAAACCTGAAATTTTCTCGAACCAAATTTATACTTCCTAGCTGATTTTAACAGTTCTGAATATTTAACACATTTGCCATATGTTAGGCATTTACTCCTTCATGACATTGTCATAAACTGCTCTTATTCCTCAAAAATCTCTTCCATAATCTCGCTCCCTTTTAATTACTAGGAAGTTGATTTCAATTTGTGGCATTTGTTTGAAATGAAATTTGAAGCAAATCAAAAGATTTCTTGTGAGACACACACATGAAAGAGAAAAAAAAGCTAAGAATTATGCAAATATTATTAAACCTTAGCAGGGCTTTCACAACTATTGTGATAACAGAATGCTGGACTAGACAGATGTTTGCAGAATCTAAAAAAGTCATATTACTTTTCACATTTTTTAAAAAACATATTTGAAGGTAATATGTTTCTCAAATAACAGACAATATTTGAGGAAAGCTAAGGAATGACTAGGTAGGTTTGTTAGGGATTTGCACATTCCTGTAACAAGATTAGATTTCTCCATGAGGAAACCTGAAGCATATATGGGGTCTTTCAATTGTAGGAGTGGATTGTAAATGTTCAACTTATTCAAATTGCTTTTCTTCTTTTTAATCTATGCTACTTTTTCATGCTAGAAACTGTACAAACTTGGATGGGAAGAAATGTTGAAGAAAGGTTATGATCTTACTCTTGAAGCCATACCAGTGAAAGCAGCTAAAGCATCCAGAGATATTGCTAGTGATGTAAGTTATCTTGTAAATTCTCCCTGATATCATACCTTAGGCTAGGACTCCTTTTAATGTTGAGGTTTATTAATTTCCACATGATATATATACGTAAGATCAACAATCCATAATCATATACAGACATCTGCAAGCTGGATAAATCAGGCATATTAGTCCTGCCCACTAAGTAAGAAACCTGTATTTCTCTCATGTGGGTCCTTGAGCAGGATTTTCCATTATGTCACAGAAAAACAGACTTTATTAATGTGCCCTGGAGTCTTAACCAAACATCTTTATATTTAATTTCAAGGCAGGGGTAGATGAACATAAGGATCTTTTGGGGGGGTGGGGTGGAACTGACATGTAGTCTTTTATAGTTATATCGATATACTTCCTATAAGACTCAACTTTGATAAAACTTTGCACTAATTTTTTTTTCAGCTATGTCCATATTGTTTTTTCATAAGTAAATCATACAGAAATCTGTAGAGACTTACTAGGTTTGTGTACATAAAAATACAACCACCATGAAATGTTAGATATACTTCTAAATCTGACACCCAACAAACCTGGATCTGCAAATTATTCCTGATGTTGACTTTTTCCTCAACTTTTCTTTTTTAAAATTTTAGTACAAGTACAAAGACGGCTATCGCAAGCAACTTGGCCATCATATTGGAGCTCGTAGCATAGAAGACGATCCTAAAATGTTGCATTCTATAAATGTGGCCAAGATGCAGAGTGAGAGGGAATACAAGAAAGTTTTTGAGAAGCTGAAGACCAAGTACAGCAGTCCTGTGGATATGCTGTCAGTCTTGGGGGCAAAGAATTGCCAGAAGCTGGTCAGTGATATTGATTACCGTAATTATTTGCACCAGTGGACATGCCTCCCAGACCAAAATGATGTCATCCATGCCAAGAAGACCTATGAACTACAGAGTGATGTAAGCCACATATTTCAACCACTTTGTCTGATAAAACTATACTGACTATGTAGGCTGGAAATCTTTCTCTATTATTTATCCAATTACCAATTAATGATCCTGCTTGCATCGTTTCCTTTCCTTACTGAGATCTGAAAATGCATGTTTTATTTTCTTGTTCTGTTTCTTATTACTCTCTGTTTCTCTAACTTATAGTAATTGCAGACTGTGATATCCAACTTACATTCCCCTCTTCCTTTATTAACTTGGTAAGGTGGTGTTAATTTCCTGAACTTCTCCTTTCTTTGATTAAACTAAAACTTACAAAGGATTTTTTTTTAAAAATTCCAGTTCTGCCTTTCTCTTCTCAACCATTGCTCTTAGTGTCTAAATCTGGAAAAATATGAAAGAAAATTACGCAGAGATGGCATTTTGAAAAAAATATGTGGCAACAGTTAGTAAAATATGAGTACAGGAAAGCAAGAACACACACACATACCAGACTATACTAAAGAGAATCAAAGTTGGACTAAGAGGGAAGGAAGAGGAAACAATGTCTGGTTTTCAATATTCTGCTACTATACTATTATTATTATTATTAT
>JAEANM010022178.1:0-11668 GCA_017656035.1 Myanophis thanlyinensis
CACAAAATGTTGAAAACTGAGTAAAATATATATATCTATATATATATATTACTGAAAGCTACAAGTTCACTACGAGGCAGGCATGTATGTTTTTTTTTCTTTTACTTGTAATAGCACCTTCAAATTACAGTCTCATTTGTTTAAAACTACGGTGAAATGATAAAAAGTAGTCAATGGTAAAATACTGTTTTAACTTAAAAGTCTCTAAATAAACAAAAATAAAAGTTAAACTATCCTCTTCCTTCTTTTCATGTTGCAATGTTTATAAGTATTGTACATTTTGTTCTACAGTAAGATTATTGAAATGTCCAATATTTAGTGGCACAAGTAAAAAAAATCCTAAACCAACAGCAAATAAATAAATTAAAAAAAAAAAAAGCAATTAGGCCAGTCACTGGACATAAAGCTTCAGATAGTAGGGAGCAATTCACCAAGCACTCTTGTGCATCCACCATTGTTTTAAGGAAGGGTTCGTGCAGGGTTCCTGGTGCTTGGCAGATTGTGCCCAGAATCAATGGCTAACACTGATTTTTTTGTGTGCCAGGTGTGGAACATCAGTGTTTGTACAACCACAGAAGCAAAAAAAGTTCTAGTCTGTTTTTTAGTTGGATGGCTTCCCATTTTATTTTGTTGGCATTTTCTCAGTCATGTGCTTCTGCTGACTTTCAGCATGTCTGGAGAGAAATGGAAAAAGCTACGTTATTGCATAGAAACATTTTAATGTAAAACAACCACCCAGAAGAATCATCTTGGGATAGGAAAGAGAAAAAAGGTAGTTTAGTCTTATATTTATAAATTTACTACATTTATAATATATAAATAACAGTATATTTATAAATAGTATACATACACATGTTATTTATAATCACATAACTGATTACTTTAAAATGTGTATGTGTGTTTGATGCATTAATGTTAACACACATTTTGTTTTAGAAGCCTAAAGAGATAAAACATTTTTCTTCCAGAGATTAATCTTGTTAAGATTCATAGTCTAGAACAGGGGTGGGGAACCATGGTCCTTTGTGAACTTCCAGAAATCCTAAGCCAGCCATGCTGAGTGTAAAGGTTCCAGCTAATAGACCCAACCAAATCCGAACTCTGAGAACAAGCACTTCCTCAAAGGACTTCTTTGTTGGGTAAATCGTATCGGCACACTTGAAGGAAAGCCAACTCTGACTTTTTCCCATGGTTACAGTATAATTAAAACTCCTCCCCAGTGTCATTAGTTACGTTGGTCAATTAAGTTGGCAGACTTCTCAGGTATATGTCTCCTTCCTCCTCTATTGCCTAGGAGATGACCTTGGTTCTCAAGAGAAAGCTCTATGTTGTGTCTAGTAATACATTCCAACCTTTTCCCTCCTCTCACACAGTGTGGCAATGTTGAACCGGGAAAATGGCTACTGCCAGGTTCAGTTCGGGATTGACAGTGAGCCAGCTATGATGCTGGCTCAGGAATTCTGGGGTTAAAGTTCACAGGTCATAAAATGGTTCCCCACCTCTGGTCTAAAAGAATATCACTCATAAACAAAATACAATAAAACCACCAATAATGTGTAGGAGAACACGAGAAAGAAACAAGTGTTAGAGTAACACAGTAATTATGCTCCCAAAAGAAACTGGGGAAATCCAAGTTAAAATTCTTTCCTCTCCACTCTTTTTGACTTGTTCAGCTTAGGGTTCACAGAGGTGTTGCACGAAGGTGTTGCCTCGGATTTCACTTCGCCTTCACCTGCATTACATCGGCTGTCAAACTGAAACTCATCCCAACCTCCCCCACTCCAAGAACATAGAATTGTTGTCATGAGACTTGCATAATCATTGTCATGAAAAAAAATACAAGGATAGAAATCATTTTTTTACTTTCACTTTCTTTTGTCTAAACCAATTTATAAGCTGCCTTGGTGCTGTATGAGCATGTTGGGCCATTTCATACTTCATTTCATCTGTGAGGCAACCCTCTTCACCTTTTATCCCATTACTTAGTGATAAAATTCAAAGTAAACACTAGGCTCAATAATCAAGATTGTCCCTAGCCAAACATTTTGGAATAGTGTCAGGAGGAATCCTACTACTATATTTGACAAGGTATACTCATTATCACAGCCACATCTTGTTCATTTGATTATTTTGGAGATGTAGATGATACTTCTGCCCACAAGAATATATCGCCTGTCTACATCCACCCACCTCAGTGCTTTGGAAATCCAAAATGTTTCGGTATCTGTCTGGAAGTGACATGAAAAGATACCAATAGTAAAATTATACTGCATATGTATTACTTAAAAATGTATGAGTAATACACATTTTGGATGCTAGTACTGGCAATAACGTATCCCTATATGACCTAAAAAAATGTCACGAATCAGGGATTCACAGTCCTATGCTGCTGGACTGTAGTTATAACCATAGCCATAACAGTAACCAAACATTTGGGAATAGTGTCAAGAGGCATACTATCAGACATATGTATCAGAGGTACACCTTACTTCAGTCACATTTTGCTCATCTGCTTATTTTGGAGGAAGGAGAAATAAGAAATACACATTACAGGTAGTGCATTACAGGGGTGTCAAACTTTCTTTGAGGGCTAGACCAGCACTGTAGTTCTCCTCCATAGGCCAGGGGGATGACGGGACTGAAGCCTCTTGAACACTCTGCCAGTCAAAACGGGATGCGGGAACCCCCTGTGCCTTATTTTGGCTGGCAGAATGCTGAAGGAGGCTCTCCAGCCCAAAAACGGAATCTGGCCTGTGGGCTTTAAGTTTGACACCCCTGCCTCTAGATACAACAGTAAGGGAATCTGTCCATCACAATCATAACTTGCCAATTGTAAAGTTAGCTGGTCATATGACTTTATGACCCTTTTTATGGTGGTGATGAAGTGAATCACTGCCATTAAGGAAATGGATGAATTGCCATGGGCACATTTTTGCTAAAACCCAGAAGTTAATGCTGCTTTTTGGCAAAACGATCATAAAAGGTAATCATGTGACTACAGGAAATGGCCATAAATGCAGCTCAGTTGCCAAATGCCAAAAATGACAGTCGGGGGGCCATGGTCCCCACAATCATCAGAACTTCAAATCCAAGTCAGAAGTACCCTGCTAATTGGCCACTTGTAAGTTGAGCATTACCTGTATTCCTGGCTTTATCTAAGATTTTGATATATTATTGAGTTTGGAAGTTTTCACATCTCTTTACAGCTAATTTTTAGGAAACAGTTTGCAAGGTTATATCAAATTGGACTAGTCTTTTCATATTTATTTATTAAAACATTGCAGCTGCCAAAAACTTCAGGAAAAAGTGTCTTCCTCTCCCTATGATCTAATCATTTTAAGTGGCTAGATACTGTAGCTTGTAAATCATGTTATTTTACAATTGAATATAGTTCCATCTCATGAATTTGATGCTTTAATAACTTGTGGCCTAATAATGTTAGGTCTCCCATCCTGCTTAGTCAACCAGTACCTTGCTAGATACATGTGTTTCTAAGTCCCAAAGATGCTTTTTCTAAAAGACAAGTGGACTTTCTTTGTGTTTTCTATGAAAATGTTTCGGTTCTCATCCAAGAAACATCTTCAGTTGAGCTGAAGAAGCTTCTTGGATGAGAAACAAATGTTTGTAAAGAAAACACCAAGAAAGTCCAGTTGCCTTTTAGAAAAATCACATTTGGGATAACCATGTCCCGGATGATTGAGAATTGAAAATATGCACGGACTGTGCTTGTAAGCTTCCAGTTTTGCCATACTGATGTTCTGTAAGAGCATAGTTTTAAAGAGACTTATTCCCATTTAAGCAATTGTGAATAAATGTCTCCCCAGACTTCCAGATTCAACAGGGAGTAATAGATGCTACTAAAGTTAGTGTCTATATAGGAATGCTCCTTTATCATTTTTAAGCGTAATCTTTGAACAGGTTATGCTTTCAGGTCCAAACAAGACAAGAGGAAGAGGCATCATTATAAAGCTGTTTAGTTGTTGTTTTTAAATTTAGATAGTAGCAATTGCCATCTAAATTTTAATTCTCTAATGGGAAGTTGCTTTTTTTCAGAAGCTGTTAGGAATAAAAGGGCAATTCTGTTGAGATTGCAACAAGTGAATAGTTAAACAACCCTTTCCATATGGCTATTCTTTTAAAAGTAAAATCTTAGAGCTTGCTATTTGCTACAAATCATTAAGAAATTTGTGTGAAATAGTGATATGCTTAATGTCTGTCCAGAAATTTGTGTGAAATAGTGATATGCTTAATGTCTGTCCAGTTTCGTCCTTTGTAGCCACATATGTTTTTATAACTGAGCAAAAATGCATTTCCTAATTTTGTCCATATAGGGCATGCAATTATTTCTGTAGATGATACCTATTCCCTTTCTTACTATGTATCTGACTCTTTCCTCTACTTCAGGAAAATCCATAATGAAGAATTCATTATAATTATAATAATAAAAACTATAAACATATTAATGAAAAGACCCGAAAAGACCTAGACCTGCATATTAATGAAAATATTCAATTTTGAAACAGTGCAGTCTAATTTTTCCAGATGTTTATAAAGATAATTTGATCATTAATTGCTGGAAAAATTGCCAAGAGAATATGATGTGCGTTCATCGTATTTTACCGATAAGGCTAAAAAAGAAATGGAACATTATTAATATGCTTCAATCATTTATCTCTAACCTTGTATTTTTCTGGTTATATTTCTATTACGATTCTCAGATATCCTGGCTATGCATATTAGGAGAGTAGCAGTTTGAAGGACACTGCAAAAACTGAGAAAAACTAGCTTAGATCTTTCGTTGCCTGTAAAATGTGTCCTTGCAAATATTGATTGAGTTCAGATTAACATGGATTCTACTTTATAATGAATGTCTTGATGAATCGAGATAAATCTATACTTCCTTTTTTCAATATTCATAATTAAAACACAGCAGCCCAAAGTTTTAATGCAGAGAAATTACATATTTGAAAAGAATTTGGGTTAAAATAGGATGTGTCATAAGTACAACTCATTTTCTTCACAATTTGAAGTGATTTTTCACTCCAAGTCCTTCAGATCTTTATGAAACTGAAGAGTTCAAAACTTCCTAAGTTCTCAGGCTACTATGCATAAAAGTATTGGGGGGCAGGAATTCAAGAGAACAAGGGGCAATATAAAAGCATTTATCAAATAATTAGTGATCTCTAAATTATCCCATTTAAACCTTGGCTCAATCAAAAAGATCATGTTGTTGAAGAATGACATGGCATCATAAATAAGCACTGAAGATACTGTGTGAATTTAAGGTCCTGGAATTTTGAAGATGTTAGATCAGTGGTAGAGCACAGAATATTACATGAAAGAAAGTTAAAAGAAAGGCAGACTAGCATATTTTGTTGTGAAATTACTACAGAGACTTTCTTAATGAGACAATCTGGGAAACATAAAAGTAATTGGAGCAAAGGACAACAAGGGTTTACAAAAGGGGAACAGAATGAATATTGCATGAGGAAGGGACGGATTAGAGAGGTCTGGATAAACAGAGCTTTTTATTGTATTTTACCTTGTCTGTAGCAATGGTGCTAAATTATCATGGCATTGATAGGGGGCCACACTGTAAGAGAAATATTACATAAAAAAACATAGTTGGGTTTGCTTTGGCTCCGTTAAGTCTTGGTTTATAGATGATAAATTCTTTTTCTTTTAGGATTAAAATCTATCTAAAGTTGAAGAAATCCCAGGTGAAAAATCCAGCCAAAGCAACATTAATCAATTTCTAGTCATTGTATGCATCTATTGGCAAAAATGTATGAATTAATCACAGAAACGCAACATGTATGAATCATGTAATTTGTGAATTTCCCCACCGTATCTCCACATCACTCCCCTCCCCGCAAAGCAAATTCTATCCTCTGTTTGATTCTTTGATAAATATATGTTGTCACTATTACTTGGCTCTCCTCTTTAATCGCTCAGATTTGGAGAGCGGAAGGTAAAGCTATATTCAGACACTTAACGTCATTGATCTTCTAGCCATCTCTGGGGTTATTTTGATTGATTTTGCTCCCTCAAGTCAAAAAGCACAGTCATTTTCTATGGCCAGCCATGGTTCCATTCTTTAAATAATTAACAGCAGCCTTCTGGTTGAATGTAAAATTCATTAGTCAACTATGCCAACTATCCCACAAAGCAAGAAGTAGGAAACAAAGGAACTACATGATCTTTTAAAAAAGGTGATTTAGGGCTCATCCTCAAGTCCTGTGGCATAGATGCTCCCCTGTTTTCAGAGAGTTATGTCCTCATAAGGTAGCCTACATATTATTCCCAATTTAATGCAGAAGGATCTAAATTAATCCTTATAGTTCCAGTTCTTAGTGGTGTTTTCCATCTGCTATCTCCTAGAGCTTGTATGATCTATGATGGGTCACCAACCTTTTGGACTTCAGAGACCACTAAATTCATAATTTTAAATCCCAAGAACCACTAATATGAATCCAGCGCGCCACTCGCTGAAGCACCTGGACTCTCAGTGATGGGATGGGGACCCTTCAGGCATTTAGCTTGGCCACCTGTTTCTGCAACCTCCCTCTCTCTCTTCCCCCTCTCTGACTCTCTCTTTCTGTCTGCTTGTCTCTCTCTTTTTCTCTCCCATCTCTCTCTCTCTCATCTTTCTGTCTTTCTCTCCTCTTTCTGCTTCTCATCTCTCTCTCTGTTTCTCTCACTTTTTCTGTCTCTCACCTCTCTTTCTCTCTCATCTCTTTCTGTCTCTCATCTCTCAACCTCTTTATCTCTTTCTGTTTCTCTCTCTCTTCATCTATCATTTCTCTGTGTCTGTTTCTCTCTTCTCTCTCATCTCTCTTTTCCTCTCTCTCTGTCTTCGCGGGCGCTTCTTCCAGCCTTTTTTTGTGCTGGATGCACCTTGTTCAGTCCTGCTCCAAGAGCAGCGGTGGAGAGAAACAGCTGGATTGGGCTGGTGTCTCAGGGCGGAGAGGAAGTTGCGTGTCTCCCTGAACCAGCGAGGTGCGCACAGCCTCAACAAGGGCTGGAAGAAGCACCTGTGAGACACAGCAAGCTTCGCTCCTATTCCAGAATATGGAGTGAATCTCCACCCCCCCCCCACCCTTACCTTCTCAGGCCAGGTGAGGAGTGACTGGGAGAAGAGGGCAAAGGCGAGGCAGCCAACAGGGAGCCACAGCAGGGGAATGAAAGAGCCATGGTTTGCCAACATTCATTGCTTCCTCCTGCCTCTGCTCTCCCCCCGCAACAGCACCATTACCTTGTTCCGGCCAGCGAGTGCTGTGCTACTCCCTGCATGTTGCACCACCTGCAAAGTTGCTCTAGTCAAAGGACTGGCCCAGTGGTCATCCTGAAAATCTCCTCCACTGATTGCACCGTGGACCACCAAAATTTTCTTGCAGACCACCAATGATCCGCGGACCACTGGTTAGCGGCCTCTGATCTTTGATACTTCATTCACTACCACGGTGATGATGTGGTTAAGGATAGGCATTTGTTGACTTTATTTTTATTTTTTCAAGATTTATATACCGCCCCCTCTCCCTAGGGACTCGGGGTGGTGCACAGCCAGATAAAAACACATACATAAACAATCTAAAAACCAATTAAAATAATTACATAAGGCTGATAAAAATTAAAAATTAAACAGTTAAATTTAACATTTAAAATCAACAATTAGAATAGATAGAATTTAAAATTGAAAAAAATTTAAAATACAAAGCAAAACCAATTGGATTCCCATTGGATTGCCAAGGCTGCAGTATGCACATTGCCTATCTTTCAGTGACCATTGCCCTTCACAGCCAATTTAGCTTGGGCTGAAAGAGAGGATGGACACTGGATTTCTGCTGAGGTATCTACCTACCTAATGCATGATCTATGTTTTGTGAACTCCTTATAGATACTAGTATACTATTCTTGTGAGAAACTGCTACGCATTATTGAATTTGTATTCAGCAGCCAATCAAAAGACTGTAACTAATCCCTAAAGAAGGGCTGCCAGTTGGTTTTTCATGGATTCATTACAATTTTCTCTTATCAGAAAGATTTTGTTGGCTTATGTTTGCTTTTTATTATGATATGGATGGATGAAAAGAGAAGGGTGCCATTTTTCCTACTCCAATGCCATTTTCCAGTTGGGCTATCAGGATATTTCTGGTTGCCACCAATCACAGCTATTTGCTCTCTCTTGCAGCACTTATTCCTTTGGTATATTTGGTATATACTGGAGTGAAACTCACAAAGAGTTCTCCATTTCTTCTTTGGGCTCAAGCAAAAGGAAGCTCAGTAAACTGGTGTCTAAAAATACCTCAGCTGACTGACTGAAAAGGTAGAGGATGGGCCTAGGATTAAGTGGATGGACCACTTTCTTTGTGTGTAACCATAGCTTATGTAACTTGATTCACACTGCATCCCTCTTCTGCTCTATTGACCTGGCAGCCAGGACACTCATAAACCATGATTAGGAACAGCCTGGGTTTCAAGTTCTGGCTTTTTAAAGTGCTCCTTCAGAAGCTTTACACAGTTCCTAGGCACCTGGAGTGTTAAGGGGAAGACTTGCTTCTGCAAATCTGAGTCAAAGCCGGTCTGACTCATCACTCAAGCTAACCGACAGGCAGCTAAAGCCTTCATACTCAATACACTTGCTCAAGCTTGTCTTCCACACCTCCAGGGGAGTGACTGGGGAAGCTGGTTGGGAGAAGATGCAATGTTAAGGGAACCCTCTAATTGCTGCTCTTTAATTACCCAGTGACAAAAACCACCAATATTGCACAGATTAGAGCTTAACAGTCCAGGCAGCAGAAGTATAGTAACACACTTTTCTAACAACAACTTGAGAATGCATATTAATGCAACTGTGAAAAAGAGCTCTTAGCATGATATACCAAAGTTAGGGGAAAAAAAACAATAGCTAGTTTATCGAGAAAGGGATGTGGCAGAAGTAGAAACCAACAACACTTGGCATTCTACTTAAGATGAACATCTCAAAACAGACTCTAAATAAAGAAGTGGCTGTACCTGCGCTTGAAGCAATTCTCTGACAACTTTTACTATTTCCCTGGCAACAAGATCTTCCCAAAGCAAAGGGGAGACAAAAATTGACAGTACTATCACACTAGAAGCAATTAGAGGAAATACAAAGTGTTGGATTCTAAATTGAATGAAACAGATTGATTCAATGATTCAGGAAGCGCTATTAAATAACCAAATAGGGAAGTATAAATCACAGGCAATTGTTTGATCAGTAAAATCTGCACTTCATGTTCTAATTTTAAAGGACAAAGCCATTTGCATAAAATCAACACAAAATAAAGTAATAATCTGGTTAAAAAAAAAAGTAGCAAAACAAACCAACCAACCCAGAATCAAAAACCTTACCAGCCATAATGACAGATACCCTTTACCAAACTAGATTTGTTTTCAATGTTCTAAACTTTGATTCTAAGAAAAAAGAGGATCAGGTATTTACCCGAATACTATTTTCTATCCAAGGAGGAAGGCTGATTTTTGGGTTGGGTGCTTTAGCCAAATTTGTTTGATAGCAACTGAGGTAACTAATTAATGCAAAAAAAAAAATATTCTGTATCGTATCTTAAAAAAGTTGTAAGTTAAAAGACTAGGTTTTTTTAATTAATCCCCCTCCTACCCTTCTCCTGAAAATTATCTCTTCCCATAGTATTTACATAATAGCCACCCTGAATAAGAATTATGGGGAAATAAAGCCTCTACATATTACTTTATGATATTGGTTTGTAAAATAAAACAGTGGTAAGCAGCCAAATAAGCGGCGCATGTAGCATCATGATGCATGTTTCACCATTTTGATGAAATCTTGGCTTGCTGTGATTGCCACTGTTGTGTAGCCCTAAAAAACAAGCCATTTCAACCTGTGAACCCATAGGTCTAAGTGATTTTTTAATATCTTTCAGGATATGATCCAAGCTTGCACTGATGAGAAAAAGTTAGAGGAATGCAGAATATTTCCTCCCACCCAAGGTAGCAGTGCCAACTGATTGCCCCATCAAATGATTTTCATACAGGTCTTACCAACAGAACTTAATAGACACTGATATTAACCTGGTCAAGTCTTCAATGTCTACCAACATTGCATCCTGCTCTGTGTGCAATTCATCTCGAATGAGCAGCAGTTGCACCAATTCTTCATTTAAACCTGATTTTGAAAAAGGGAAAAAAAAAAGGAATTGAATTACTTCTCTTCTGTCCCTAACATTTTGGATACTTTTAGCCACTGTGAGGTAGACGTTTGATATCTCATTCTAAACAATATAATGGTTTCCATTAGTTTTCTGGCTTGCATATAAATTAGGAAGGATATGAAGTCATGTTTTAAGACTAGTAAGTAGCAAAATACTGAAATAATACTGTTGTAAGTCTCATGGGATAATCAAGGACAAAGTTTCAAAGCTGCACAGAATCTTAAAATTGTTAAGTTGACAGGCAATCCATGGAACATCTGACTTTTCTTCAACTGAAGGAATTGATGGAAAATCCTCACTATTGGATAGCTAAGGGACTAAAGCTGCATTTGCCATCAGCAGATTGCCAAGGCCAGAAGCTGCATTATCTAAGAGGTCATGCCCTCCAATTGTGTTGGGACTAAATGTCTACGTTTTAATGCCAACCCATCTGGAGCACCACATGATAGGAAAGACTGATGTAAGATGCTGCCCTGGCTCTACAGATACATGAAAGCAGCTATTGTTCTTACCATAACAGCTACTGATTTCACATCAGAAGAAAACAACTAAAATGAATTCTTCACTCTCCAATTAGATAAAGGCCTCACAGTGTTTCTCAACCTGTTGTCCTCCATATGTGTCAGAACTATAACTAATGTTAGCAAGTTGCAGCCTCACCAGAAGGTGAATATTTATTTATTTATTTGCTAATTTATAAAGCTGTCCAACCCAAACAATGTATCTCTGGATGGCATACCAGATAAAAACAAATAATAAAAGAAAAAAAATCACATAGCATTAAAACATATACAATTAAAACATACACAACATGAAGTATTTATGTAAAAATTAAACAAATTCTCCACGACAAATTGATCCAGTCTTTGGGATTAGAGTGGGAGATAAAATTGAAAGAAAGAAGGCAATGGCAAATCGTTAACCCAACCCAAAAGCTGAATTTGACTCCAAATTGGCTTTTAATTCCAGAAAAAAATCCAAGCCCTTTCATACAGTACTGGAAAAAAACAGATTTATTCCTATCTTAGAATTCATTTTTTTCTTTGAGGATTCTCTCTCATCATCCCATTAATTTGTATAATCTATTCTCTCACTTTAGATGAGAATATTAATCTTAATTTATAGGTCAGTTCATTTAGCTGGGGAGGCTGAGGAACCCTGTACACAAATTATAAAATAACAATTGGTTCCCAGGCTACTGGCAGAAGCATGGTGTCCAATTATAGGATTTATTCTTATTTAATATATCATTATAATCTTGCCATGGGGACAATGGTACCTAAATACTTTGACCTTAAAATGCTGTAAATAATAGTGAGACAAAGAAAAAAGGCAGAAGAAGTATTTTTCACTTACTTTCTATCTGTGAATGTAGATCATTGACTATCACTTGTAGTTGCCCAATTGTCATATCTCTCAGGTCTGCTGGTTTTAAACTTCTTTTCATCAAGCAT
>JAEANM010022179.1:0-11668 GCA_017656035.1 Myanophis thanlyinensis
CCAAAAAAAAAAAAAAAAAAACTATGGGGAATGGTGCAAGGACAGGCATATGTATAAAAATTGAGAAAGCTCAAAGTGGCGATGAGTCAGGAAAGATGAGTTTAACATGTGCAGAAGGAAACTGCTGCTGCAAAAAAAAAAAAAAACCCATTGCAGGTAGTAACTTAGGGACTTTAAAAGAAAAAGCAATTTAGCAGCTTAGAAAAAAGAACATGCCATGAAAATTTATGGGCTGAGGAAACAAAGAGAAATTTGAGCAGAGAAGCAGCTCCTGGGGGAAATCAACAGAGAAATTCTTTGATAGCTGAAGGAATTGCTCTTCTAAGGTAGGCAGCCTCACAAATGAAGAATTAGTGTCTGAAGAGTAAGCTGTTTCTTCTTTAATGGATTGACTGTTTAAGGAAGGGGCTACATCTGAGCTATTTGGGGACCTCCTGATCTACTAGCTTAGCTCTATTGTACATCAGGTAAGTACTGTGAAAAATAACAGGGAAAAAAAATCCCTTCTCTCAAAAATAGGTGGAAGCAATGTAAAACCTCATATAGGGTGACATAACAGAATGTCAGATTTGTTTCTCTCTAACCTAAAAGCTTAAGAGGAACTAGAAAAGGTTAAGATAAAAAAAAGGTCTTTTTTTAAAAAAAAATGTAAACCCAGAAATAAACAAGATTGCTCCCTGTTCAAACCACTGTACACAAAACATTAATGCCCAATTTTCTATGTTAAACATTAGTTTGCACCAAGGAAAAGTGTACCATTTGTCTGATTTTGTTTACTTCTGAAATGTCTTTCTACTTGCTGGCCTTCCCCAATCCCTACACACACTAGAATATTTTATTAAAAGGTATACTGTTTCAAAGAGCTACAGTTCACTCTAATAATTTTTAATAATAGTGGTGGGTCTAAAAAAAAAGTCACTATTGTCTCCTTGATTTTTGGCTAACCTGAACTATTGCAGCTCTCCTTCTGCAGTTTTCCCCAACTGCATTTCCGATCTTATTTTTGGGAAGAATCATAAATAAGTTTCAATCTATATTAATTAAACCCTGCCCAATCTTTTCCCCACAATACTATTAACTAGTTCATTGTCAGCATCGTTATCTCTTTTACACATTGTCTCTTCCTAAGCAAGATATGCCCTCAAGGGTTCACATTAACATACAATGCAAAAAAACTATGACATTTCCAAAATAATTCATGCAATCAGAAATTAGTAGTACATATTGTGCAATTAACATTAGGACTATAAAAACATTTTGTTGTTCACCCTCAAAGGCACCTACTACCTACCTAAATATTATTGTGCTACCCGAAAACCAGTTTCTTAAAATCTATTTTTCCTCTCTGGGCTCATGCTCATGTTTTGAAGATTACGGATAAGAGCTTTTGTCTGTAAGTGTGATCTTTATAAATATTTACTATATAAAATTAACATGGACACAGTCACAGTCACAACTTCATCTCAGGATTGTTTGATGGGATTTTAATGTATTTTTTTTTCCAACTTAGATTGGCAAATAATTTTGATTTTGAGAATCCACCAGAGGATCCTTGGCCGAGGGGGGATGCATGGGTCCTAGGACCACACTTTAGAAAACACTACTCACTCACTACCGTATACTACCACATTAAGCCTAACTTTACAGCAGTAATGCAAAAGATAGGGTAAATATCCTGCTCTTTTTCTTTTGTTAATCTATGTTGTCTGATGTAGCACCTTGGTCCTGGGGAAACATTGTTTCGTTTCACTGTGTACTGCACTGTATATTGTTGAAATGACAGTAAAGCCTACTTGACTTGACTTGAAATATCATAAAACCAGGAATTAGATAGCCAGGAGCAAATAAGAGATGTTGTACAAGAGGTTAATTTTTCATGGTAACAATTAGTACCAAGGAATAATGCATTTTTCCAGGCTAAGCAAAAAAACAACAACACCTTGATTATTTGGGGGGGGGGGGGTGAGAGAAATCAAAGTATATTCTGCCCCTTCCCTGTTTTCAAACGCTGAAAGACCCCTCCCTATCCCTGATAGGTTTAAGCAACATGCCACAAAGAAGGGCGTTTCGCTAAGCTAAGCACTTTGAGAACCCCGAAGCCTTTTAAAAAATGAAGTCATTACAGCAAATGCGGGTGGTTTTTCTTTGGGGTTTTTTTTTTTTTTTTGTTTTTTTTTGCACCCATAGATGCCCGAAACATTTTTAAAACCGGAGCACAAGCAAGAAAAGAACCACGCATCGAACGCAGCAAAAGCACATAAAAGCGGACGAGATCTGGTGGCGTGATGCTGTAATGCGGAGGGGAAGCGCGACGATGCCGGTTTTTTCTCTCTTTTTTTTTTTTTCATCATTTCTCGCCTTCCAACGCCCCTTCCCATTTTATCGCCGGCACAAAAAGAAGAAGAGGGGGAGGAAAAAAATATCGCATTTTTCTCCTCGACTCTCTTTTCTGTCACGGACCACACCCCAACTCTGCCTCCCCCCCCCTCCCTTTTTTTTTTAACCACGTGGCTCTTCCTGCCCTCCCACCCCCACGCCCTATCAGCGCGCGCTCCTGATCCCTTTCGACCAATCAGAGCGCGAGCCGACCGCCAGTTTATAAAAGCTTTGTCTGCTTCTCCGCAGGCTACTTACTACCTTCCTTCCTTAGAACGTTTCGCTGTCGCCGCCGCGTTCGGAGAAGAGAATCTTGAGCTCCGCAACGTTCTATCTCTCTCTCTCTCTTTATATATATATATATACTTAAAGGAGCAGCGGCGTCCTTTAAAAAAAAAAAAAAAAAAAAGCAGAAGTGCGGGCGAGGCAAGACACAAAATGAGGGAAATCGTACACATTCAAGCCGGGCAATGTGGTAACCAGATCGGAGCAAAGGTGAGGCTGGCAATTTTTTTTCTCTCTCTCCCTTCTCTTCCCCCTCCCTCCCTCCCACGCCCACGCGTTAAATTTATAACATAGTCAAGATGAAAAATAAGCGGGAGGTGGAACGGCTCAAACGCCTTTGCCATGCCGCTCTCACTCATCCCCTGCCACCGTGGCAAAACGGAAGTGATCCCGCGGCGAGAAGCACGTGGCCGCGTTAAAATTTGAAATTAAGGGCTGCGGGGGAAACCCTTTTGTTCGATCGCCGTTGCAAAAAAAAAAAAAAAAAAAACCCGGTGCGATCGCTTAATCAAACGTGTTACGGCGGTGCTTTCCTTTTATTTAAATATATAATCTACAATACATACAAGTATATATAAATAAATTGATAAAATTTATAATAAAAGGGATCGCCTCTAGATTATATATATTATATAACATATTAGCCAATTGTTTATTCTTGCTGGTATTTTAAACATTCAGGGAGGTCGGTATAGATCTGTTTCAAGCTTATTTGCTCTCATCGTATATATAAATGGATCGCCTCTAGATTAAAGCCATTATCCGAAGGGAAAAGATTGGGTGCAGGAGGCTCCCCCTTCTCTTCTCTCCTCTCCCCCCCCCCGCTAAAACCATTTTAACTTAATTTTCCTTCTAAAGGGAGGGGCCCCTTGCCTTTGTTCGTCCTTGCCTTTTAATCCTGCGATTTAGAAATGAATGGGATCAGACCCTAACGGCAGAGGTCTATCCGTGAGCCACCACTCTTGCCGGGGGGGGGGGAGGGAGGGAAGGGGGGGGTGTCAAATGCCCGCCAGCTGTAATCCGTCATAGCCTGTAAATTCTAGCGCCAAAGCGGCTGAGGAAAGGAAGTGCAATTTCGAAAGAGATCCGAATCGAGCGAGAAAATGAGAACAAAAGCCGTGCTGGGTGGTTTTGGGTTTTTTTTGAGCCGGGATGGAAAGGGCGAGCGGGTTTGTGTGTGTAGCCGTCTTATAATATATATATATATAGATAGATAGATATAATCTCGAAAAAGACCGAAGTGGGTCAAGCAGGCTTGAAATTGAACTCAATCGGAGGGGAAAAAAAGACGGGAGGATTCGCACGCAGGGTTCGCCCCTCCCCCCCCCCCCCGCCTAAATCCAATGTGGGGTTTTTTTCTTTACTTCCCCCCCCCCCGCCCCCAGAGGATCCCGGTTTCTTCTGAGCCGATTTCATTCCCTGGGATCGTCTGGGTAATATATATATATATATCCGAGCCCCACCCCGATTTCCTGATCCGTTTGAGATGGGCATCGAGGCGAAAGGAAGGGGGGACCCAAAGGGGCTTTTTAGCCAGAGGCGCGGCTCCCTAGGAGATTAAATTTGAACCCCTTTCCGTAGTAAGCGCGATTGGGGTTGCCAGCTGTGTGGCTAAACCTCCGGGTGGGCTTACTCGAGAGTAAGTCCCACGAAGGTTTAAAACTTGGTACGTTTTGAAAGAGATGCCTTGAAAGGAGTTTAGAAAGGAATCGTGTTTTTGCCTGCATAAATAAAACTCTCCACAAACACGGGTGGGGGTGAAGGGTCCGGAATTCGGCTTGAATATTTTTTTTCCCACCGAGACACCACCATGTGCGTTAGGATTTAATAAAATTTAATTTTAATTAAAAAATGAAATCCCCTTATTTTTTTAATCCAGGAATTATTTTATTCTCAGGGGTCGAGAAGCTCCGTGGCTTCCACGTCCCTTATCTGACATTAGAATCCCGGCTTGAAATTACACCCTTCTTAACACCGCACCAAACTGCGCCTGTAATAACCTCGGATTAAGCCAGGAGAAAGAAAGAAAAAAGATTTTTTCAGTAATTTTGTTGCAAGCCCGAGGCCTGAAATATGTTACAAAAGGAGGGGGGGGGGAAAAAGGTTGCTTGGAAAAAAGGGAAATCCTCTTAGCGTTTAAAAAAAAAAAAAGTCCGCTGTAACGAGTTTTCAGACATTTTGGGCTTCTTCTCCTTCGTCCCTTATAATGCAAGTTGCATGCTTTGTGAGGTGGTGGATGATGGGAGCTGGAGTGGATGAGCGGGTGGGAGGGGGCGACAAGTGGGGGGAAAGCTGGCTTGCAAAGCTGGAGCCAATGGTTCGTTGTTGTATTTTTTTTTTTTTAAATCGACTTCCTCTACTGCAGAAACGGATGCCATTACTGGCGCCAAATCTACCGTCCCCCACCTTTTTTTTTTTTTTACCCGCCCACCATTTCCAGCAGTCTTTGTCTGCAGTCGGGGAAGCACATGGCCGCCGGGCGCGCTCTCTCGTCTCTCCTTCCCTCCCCCTTTCATTCCTTCCTTCCTTCCTTCCTTCCTTCCTCTCACTGTCCATCTGTCCGGCCGAGCTCTCCTTCCAGCCCAATAATCGCGCTTCTGCCCGGCTGCAACAGCTGCAGACACGGGTTTTGTGGGCGCGCGTAATGGCCGCTGTAACGGCCGGGTGGGACTCTTAAAGCAAAAAAAAAAAAAAAGGGGGGGTGGGTTGGGGAAAGATAGAAAAGCAACGCCCGGGCGGGGGCGGAGATGGCAGCGTGGCTGAAGTGTGGAGATTTCTGAGGAGAGTTGTAATTTTTTATCTACCAGATGGGTCTTTTATAAAATATGCATTTAACTTTTTTTTTTTTGGGGGGGGGGAGACTGGCTTAAAGACCCCCCACCCACCCAGAGTCACTTTGCGACTCTGCCCAGTCTCTGCAGTCAACTGGCTGAAAATCCCGATTGGCTCTGCCCTTTGATCAAGCCGGTAAAAAGGAATAAAATAGGTTTTAAATGTCAAGGGATGAAACCTTGAGATGCACTTCATCTTAGCAGGCTTTAAAACAAGGGTCCCTGACCTTTTGGATCTCAGGGACCACTAAATTCGTAATTTTAAATCCCCCTGGACCACTAGGATGATTTGTCTAATGACCAACCTAAAAAATGCAAATAATTTTTCTGCGGACCACCAAAATTTTCTCATGGTTGGTGACCACTGCTTTAAAAGACTGGGAGATCAGAGCTAAAGACAATGGCAGATTGTCAATGCCCACCCACCATTTTCCCAACAGGCCGCCGCCCCAATCTTTCTGTCTTTGGGACTCGCATGAGGAACCATTGAAGCATAAAAAAACGAAAAGACAAAACCAAACCCTATCTTTAAAAAAGAAAATCCTTGGCTTCCTTAAATCTCTCTGGATGTGAGACATTTAAACCGCCTGTCTGAGCAAAAGGGGGTTGGACTACAAGACCTCACAAGGTCCCTTCCCCAACTGTTCTACATCCATGCAGGCAGGCAGGAAGAATGCCCAGCCAGGCCTTCAGAGAAAAAAAAAACCTTTGAGAAAGCCAAACTTTTAACAGTTGTGTGTTGTTACGCTTCAGAATCTTCTTGGTTATCCTTAGTGTGAAGCTGAGTTTCTGAGTAAGCCTACCCACCCACCCCTTAAAGTTAGGATATTGTACTAAGCAGACAATGAGGTATCCATTGTGATGGTGGTCTGTTTTTTTCCTCCATTGTGCATCAAAAGACTGGAGAGGAATATTCACCTGTATCCTTAGCACTGGAGCTAAAATTGGCTTTCCTGTCTTGGGAGATTGTTCTCACAAGGATCAGTATCTCCTGTAGGCATAACTCATCCTTTTAATTTTTTTTCTATCCACCCTTTTTTCCCCCCTGACCTAGATCATGCTATAATTTTAGACATTATGGAATAGGGGATTGCCAATGAATTTAGGAGCGGTAAAAATAATTCAGCACCTGTCCTGTGCTGGTGACTAAATGATAGTGATACAATGAGAAAGCAGAATCCTACAATTTGTAGAATTGGCTTCTGGACCTGTATGCTTTGTTCTCTTTCTGGTAAACTCTCCTTCTATGGTGCATTTGATATTTCAGGGGGGTAAAAAAGAAAGAAAAATCAATACCAGGGAATCATCATTTGCTTTCCAAAATGCTGCATTGTTCCTAGAAGGCTTGTTGTAGCCTTTCAGACTATTCTGGGGATCCATCGGTGCTAATCCAGTGTCTGCTCCTAACCTGCTGCCCAACCCTGATCACCTCTACATGACCTACGTTGCGGTATACGCATCCACATCCACTTCGGCATGCGAGAGGGTGTGTCTGCAGCTTTTTTGCTGGCACCTGATGAATTAAAACCAGACTCGACTAACTGGGCTGCAGGCTTCCTCTGTTAGATAAAGAGCATCATCATTTTTTTCAAGAAAGAAAGAATCCTCCACTCATGATCCATCCTTTAGAACAATATCTTTTCACTGGAACTCTGAAATCCCAAGCTTTGGAATCTATGCACATTCCAATAGTGTGCATTGGCTTTTTGGTCCAGTGTCTTGTCTGCATGCAGCTTTTTCTCCCCCCACCCCACCCCACATTAGATCTGCAGTCAGGGTGGGGCTAGATCCAATTCCCCACCTTCCTCCCCACCTAGTGTATTTAAAAATTTATGTATCTGCAATGCCTTGGGTGTGTTTGGCCAGCAAATAGGAGAGTCTGGGAGTGAAAGGTTCTCCCCCCCCTCTTTCAAATAGTGCCTGTAAAACATCTGAAATTGAAGACAAAGTGATTTTAGATTGGGAAGAACATTGTGGGAAGAACAAGCCCATTGGAAGCAATCATCTCTGGGACACAGAGTACAACCATTTTATTCTGTAGTTTGTCAGCTGTCTTTGCCCACAAACTAGGAAGGAACCTTAGTGTCTGAGGGTTTTATTTCTTGCCTTTCTTATAAAAAGGATGCCATTATTATCTGCCTTTGGGGGGAAGAATGTATTCCTATGAAGGCAAAAATTGTACTTCTAAAACTACACACACCATCCTTCCTAACTAAAGCCTTAGGACTGTTCGAGGATTTTTAAAACCAGCATACAACAAAGAGAAATTTGAAAATTTGCATTAATTGAACACAAACAAACCTTCATAGGCAGTTGTATAGAAAGGGGGGGGCTAACAAAACTACAAAAGGAAGAAATGCCTTACAGGGCATGTATTCACACATAAATATACATGAGTAAAATGCTACCATTAAGTATTAATAAGTGAAAGCTGTATTTCATTATAATCCTTAATGTATGTGTGTGTATATATATAAAGGCAGCCAGTGGGCCACACCCCCTTATTTGTTGCTCGGGTCAGTGACAAGCTTATTGTGCTAGAAGCTGGATAACTATAAATGGGCTATTGATTCTGCTACCCACAAGGAAGACATTTGAAGCCAAGTCTGCTTCTTAGATGTTTATCTACTCTGTTCTTCCCACATCACTATGATAAAAGCACATTCCTTTTTTGGGAGAACGCCATTCATCATCTTTCAGTCTGTGCTTTCTTTCTCCATTGCTTTGGAAATTACTAACTAGACCAAAGAAAATCTGGAAAGAATCATGATACCCTTGGCTGCCCCCAACCCTTGCTATGTGCTACATTTTCCTAGTTCTGGGGGCTACAGGAGTGACATTAGGTTATTGCAACAGAAGGCAAGACAAGAAAGGATGGATGGAAATGATTCAAAGAGAGAAGCAACCTAGAAGTAAGGAGAAAATTTCTTAACTGTGAGAACAATTAATCAGTGGAACAACTTGCCTCCAGAAGTTGTGAATGCTCCAACACTGCAAGCTTTTTTAAGAAGAAAGATTGGATTGCCACTTATCTGGAATAGTGTGAGGTCTTCTGTTTGAGCAGGAGGTTGGATTAGAAGACATAATTCTGTTATTCTGTTATCTGACTTGTCAAGCTCCAAATGGGATTTTGAACCTGAAGGTTAGGTGTGCTCTCTTTATTCAGGGTTAATGGGAACTGAATTTAGATTGGTGCTATATTCCATTTCTTCACAGAGAACTGGAAATGTTAGGAAAGTGAGGGAGGTGCTATTCATAGGCTTCTGAGCATCTTGAATGACCTTTTAATAAAATTGATGGTGGTTATTAGAGCCAGTGTAAAGTTGAAAATCACATCATTCTCTCTTGGCGTTCTTTAGTTTTCAAGAAATTGAAAATCCTAAACCGAATTGGTGGATTTCAATCTATAATCAATTCAGCAGTGAATTGATTTGTTAGTAGTCAAATTCATTGGTGTGTCAACCTTGGCACCTTTAAGACATGTGGCCCTCAACTCCCAGAATTCCCCAGCCTTGGAACTGAAGTCCACACATCTTAAAGGTGTCAAGGTTGAGAAACACACTAGTAGTTCTTGTGTTTCTTATAATGATTATGATGATAATGGTCACAATGAAGAACTTTTTACTCATTTCAGAATTTTCACAATGCATCCCGTCAATAGATCTTTAAAGCAATGGTGGAGATACTGTGGGTATTTCTTCACAATGCTTCAGCCTGGTACAAGATGGCAAATCTGAAAATGTTTCTTTTTGGTTTATATACAGTAGTGAAGTTGGAGTAGAAAGATGTAGGATTTATGGTAAAAGGAAACTGGCAGAAGATGTTATCATAAGCTTGTAACCTAAAAACCCTGAACGTTAAGGATATGCAGAATTCATTGATCCATGATAGGAACATTACGGACCCAAGGTTTTTTCCAGACTTCTTCCTGAACTGTACAATTTTGGGAGCAGATAAGTGGTTTCTGATAGTAAATCATTCCTAGCTGGGAACATTTACTTCTGAAAACCATCAAAATGAACCTGTAACTGACTCTTTTGCAGGTTAAAAAATATTTCTAACTTCTCTGGTACTTTCTTTACTTGGATCCATGAATTTTGCACATCCGTACTGAACACTGCCTTGAATTACTTACTGTCTGTGTAGTAGCCACAGTCAACCGCATCACTAGCCGTATTCACTGCATTGTAACTGCTCCCATGGCAACGCTATCGATGAAAGAAAGTTATTGTGCCAAGCTGAAGGATGCTTTAGATTGGATTCCAAAATGATGTTTTGGAATAAAGGGAGTGGGCTGTGAGTACAGCTCCTTTGTGTAGCTCTTTAAAGCAGCCGCATCATTTCCCAGAATTGGTCACAAAGGCCAATTTCCACCTAATCCGAGGAAAATGTGAGGCTGTTTTAAAGAATCATTAATGAATGCAGCACAGCTATTTTTAAATTTTATTTCCAAAGAGTGGCATAAGCCTAGGTGCTAAGTGCTAGGTTTTGCAAAGAGGAGCATATTTTGCATAATTTCAAGTGCTCTGTTTTGAGATGTAAAATCTGCTTTGGAGGGTATATACTGTAATGACCGTTCACAGTTAGGAATTGCTCAGAAAAAGTGTTTTATGGCCCATAATGCACTTCCAGCCTTCGGGAAATGCCACATACCCCTGGCAGTCATGATTGCATTTTAGACATTTGGCAACCTATTCACTTTTACAAATGGTGGGAGCATCCCTGTCCCATGACAAACTGTGATGATTTTTTTGGGATGATTTCTGTCAAAAATGCCCATTCAGGAGAATGAATTTAGACATATTAAAAACTATTGTAATATTGGTGTCCGGTCATGGGTGTCGCAACTTATGATTGTTTTGATTCTCATGAATTTCCAGGCGTGTTTGTGGTTGTAAGTTGAGGACTACCGGTAAACAACCAGTTATAAGCTGAGAATCATAATGTAAATAAATAATAAATTCCATAATCCTAGCCAGAAGATCTCCAAATATTGCCAGTTGACTTCTCCAACACTGTTACCTTCCCTACCCAACAGAATCCGTATGATTTACAGGTAGTCCTTGACTTACAACCATTTGTATAGTGACCGTTTGAAGTTGCAATGGTACTGAAAAATGTGACTTAGGACCATTTTTTTTACACTTGCAACCATTTGCAACATCCCCATGACTAGGGGAAATTGGCATGTATTTAGGATGGTCGCAGTGTAATCAACTTTTGTGACCTTCCGTCAAGCAAAAAGTCAACTGGGAAGCCAGATTTACTTAACAACCACATTACAACAATTGTGTGATTTCACTCAACAACCATACCAAGAACTGTTAAGGTGGGGCAAAACTCATTTAACACGTGTCTTGTTTAGCAACGGAAAATTTGGAATCAGTTTTGGTCATAAGTCAACTCTTCTCTATCATTCCTCTTAAAACTACCATTCTAAAACACTTTATACTTTAGATTCCCAAATTTTATTGTCTGATTATTTGTCTTCCCCCACTTCCTTTGCCACAGAGGACTTGCAAACCTCTAAGACGAAGTTTTTTGGGTCCAAGTAGTTATTGGAAGAATGAATGAAAATTAACATAACTCACACAAGATAATTGAATTCTCCTGGGAATAATTGTCTACACACATTGGTAATTTATGTTAACTATTAACCAACATGATATTACTCTAGAGATGAGTCAGCATAATGGGAGTTTCAAGAATTTGGAAGACCCACACAAAGAAAAGAACAGTGGGTTGGATTGTCCCTTGCCTGTATTATCTCAAGAATCTAACCTTGCCTGGGGTTGGAATATAATCAGGATTAGACAGGATTACACCATGAAGTACATGGATAATATCCCTCCATCAAGTTCCTAGTCTGTTGACTAGATTAGAAAATTGAAAAAAAAAACCTTTCAGATTAATGTTATGCCGATGATCCTCAATTTACAACCACATTTGGGACTGAAAATTCCATAATGTGGTTGTTAATAGCAATAGAATTTAGATTTTACAGAGTCAGCATACTGCCCTCCAATAATCTGGGTCCTCATTTTACAGACCTCAAGGATGGGTCAACCTTGAGCCCATCAGAATCAAACTGCAGGCAGGGTAGACCTCTTCAAATTAGAATTTTTTTTCAAACTTATGCAAACTGATATTATTCCCATTCTCCAAGGTCTAAATTA
>JAEANM010022180.1:0-11667 GCA_017656035.1 Myanophis thanlyinensis
GGGGTGGTTTGGGGTGGAAATAAACAGCTGCGTGTCATCAGCGTATTGGTGGAAACTCACCCCAAAACCACGGATGAACATGATTAAGACAATGTATCATAAACAAAAGGCAAAAGTAATAGTTAATAGGGATGTTACGGAGAATTTTGATATAAAAAAGGCACAAGACCAGGATGTCCACTGTCCATATTACTATTCATATTAACATTGGAAGTGTTAAATAGAAATATTGGACAAGATTCAGAAATAAAAGGTATGGAAATAAAAACAGAGAAATAAACTACAAACATTTGCAGATGATTTGGTATTCACTCTAGAACAGGGGCCCTAAACTTTTTAAACAGGGGGCTTATTCATGGTTGCTCAGACTGCTGGGGGGCTGAACTATAATGAGCATGGCTAGGTGGTCATATGACTGGGTGGGTGTCACCAGGGTGCGTGGCTCGATGTCACTTATGTGGGTGGTGCCTATGGGTTGGATAGGGTTGGGGAGGGAATCCAGGGTTTTTGGTGGGTGAGGCACTGGGGACAGGGGGCTCATTCTGCAGGATGAGGTGAGGCAAGGCAGGGAGTGGGGAAGCTACAGACAGAAAGCTGTCAGCCACCATGGACTCACCACCCTTTGTGAGCAGGGGACTGGTTTCCAGCAGTAGACACAGCCTGCTGTCCCCTCAGCCTGCACATGCTGTGGCTCTGAAGCCCATTGCCAGCACTGGGCTGGCCCTCAAAGCAAGTGGAGGCAGGAGGAAGGAACACGATTCGGATTGTTGGACTCACTTCATCCCACTGTCTGTTTTGGCTTGTGGTTGGAGAGCATGATCATCTTTTCCTTAGCCCCCTTGCAGGTCTTGCCCTTGGCCTGCACATAGAGAATGTTCCCCTGGCACACCCGACTACAATGGCAGGTGCACAAGAGGGGTGCTTTGCCAGTAGGCTCTGCAGTAAGTGGGGGATGGCACAGCATTTCCCTGTCTGCTGCCAGACCCAACATGCATACCCAGCTTCCCTGAAATGTGGCAGGGTGGGGTAAGAGGTGGCATCCATCCTAAGGCTGGAGGAAGAGGGCCTTTGAACCCCAGGCACCACTTTTGGTAGTGCCTTGCCAACTCACACAGAGGGAAGCTCCACTACCCATAAGCTGCACCTTCACGGAATTTGGCTACTACATTCAGCTTAGAACAGAGATGCAGTGGAAGTGGGGCAGCAAGCCTTCAGACCAGGGAAGGGAGTGCAGCCTCTATCTGAAAGAGCTAAAAAACCAATTTGTCTCTTGGCTGCTATTTTGCCCTGCCCTCAAATGGTTGGAACAAAATGCCTGCATCTGTGTCTCCACTGCATGTCCCAGGGACATATAGTATGTCCTTTTGCAACATGAGGTCCAGAAATCTTCAAAAGATAAATGTGGGATGGGTGACAGGCATGTTAAGAATAAGCCCAATGGTATGGTGACTGTGGGTGGGGAGAAAGAGAGGGAAGGAGATGAGGCACTACAGCAGGTGTAACTTTGAAGCAGGGTCATATTTAGGTTTTGGGGATTGATGTAACATCCAATAGCTGTTAAGTAACTTTCTAGCTTGAAGAACTACTTTTACAAACCATAAGAAAATCTTGTTAATAATACTTCCTCCCCACCTCCTGTATATTTTTAAGAATAAATCAGTAAGACAATTTTGAAGTTTCTTAAAATATTTTACTTTTATTTTTACTTCTTTACATTTTACTTTTATATTAATTTGCAGCTGATTTCCAAACTAGCAAATAATACTTTTTCTCTCATTTGTGTATGCAATGCAAAATACTGAATTTGGGAAATCTGTACTAGAAATGTACACAAAACAGAAATATTTTATAACAAATTCAAAATCAAGACATACTGAATTGTTCTAGCTATTTTTATGGAATAAGTAGGCAGTCCCTTAAACAGTTCAGTATTCTGTCTGGTTTCCATATTTTTTTAAACCATTCAAAACATTGACAGATTGAATATTTGCCTCCAAAAGTTAATATGATAATATTTTCTAATTAAGACATCCCAGTCTGTTAGAATTTGTCAGACTGCTTACTTGCTACCCAATCCGAATACCTTATAGTCATTATAAATTAGCAAATTAAAATTACCTATAGTAAAGACTGTTTCTAAAATTTTTGTAACAAAATTATAGTTCAGTCTTCAACTAATCTGTAAAATAAAATTTACTTACGCTTTGTTGCAAATAAAACAATATGATATTGGTTAGGCTGCCTGGTTGTGACTAATTTATGGCAGATATTTAGGGTCATCCAGAAGTTGCTAAATTGTGTCACCGGTGGATATACTGACAGTTCAGTAATGTTTAGAGAGCCATACATGCCACTTTTCAAAAATTAATGCTAGGTAATTTTTTAGCTTACTGCATTATTTACAACTTGTGAATGCAAATGAAATTTGAATACTATATTTAGTATTCAATGGTCCTATAAATGGTCCTATAAATAAAGATATTAATACTTGTTTTAAATACTATGATGAAGCCTTATCGGATGAAATAACTAATCTCATACAGACCATTTCTCCTACCAGTTCACAAGTTCTTAACATAGAAGGCAATAATGATTGATACTTTTCAATAGTAATTTCATATCTTTGAAGATATTTCAAGCAATGAAATTGTAATATATCCTATCATTGGGTGGCAAAAATTGTTATTTAAACCTCTATTACTTCAAAATATTCTAATTTTTTTCAAAAATACTATGAAACTCCAAGACTAATATATTTCAGGAATATAACATTATTACCCTGGCCGCTGAATTCTTGAATCACAATTATTTTAAAAAGTGTTCTACATTCAGTGTTAAAATAACTAAATAATATTTCCCCCTTAAAATATCTTCAATTGACATTTGGTACATTTAATAAGAAGCAAAAGAAGCTTTTAAAAGAGATAGTTTTTTGTAAGAAACAGGTTCTTATCTGAATCTAATGGTCAGTTTTTCTGGCTTTTTCTCTGGACTGCTGCCAAGGCGTTTTTCTTCACAGGTGGGCATTTTCCCCCAATCCACAGTTGAAAATTCCATCATGCCACGCTTCACTGCCCGCACAAAGACAGCATCTTCTGGATTTGCAAATGGGATTCTTTAAGAGTAACCCCCACCCCAAAAAAGTTAGTAAATGACAATATTCTTATACAACCAATGGTTAATTAGGCATTTGCCCTAGAATTTAAGCATATTCTTTAAATAATCACAAAAATGTACTACCATTTCTAAAATAAGGCTCCCTTAAGTTTTTCCTCTATAATATCAAAAACTGCTCCAAACTCACAACCAAATTCTGCTCTGCCCAAAATTATTTTTCTATCAGTCTATTTTGTTTTTGTTTTTTGACTTTGAGTCAACCCTGACTCCTGTTCACTCCCTGGACAAGTCCAGGAATTGTCCTTAGTAACATTTTTAGAAATATTTTTCCATTGCTTTTGTCCTTGATCTAGGGAAAGTGAGAACTCAGGTTTCCCCATTTCTAGTTACTGCTTTAACCATTAGACCAGGTGTGGGCAAACTTTTTGACTCGTGGGCCACAATGACAGGCTCCACCTCCCCCAGCCCCCCCACCCCTTTACTACTCCTCCCGCAGCCCCCCCTTACTCCTCCTCACACAGCCCCCCTCCCCCGCGTGTCTTTGCAGGTGTGGGATGCAGCAGCCATGGAGAAGAAGGTAAGAGGGCGGCGGGCAGGAGCGGGGCAGGCGGGAGGGTGCAGCTTCGCAGCGGCAATGCCGGCTCTTCTCCCGCTGCCCAGGTGCTGCTGATGGTGAAAAGCAGCTCCGGCAAGACGAGCATGCACTCCATCGCGGGATTTAGTTGGCAAAGTGGAGTGCATGCTCGTCTTGCTGGAGCCGCTTTTCACCATCAGCAGCACCTGGGCGGCGGGAGAAGAGCCGGCGTTGCCGCTGCAGAACCACGCCTGCCTGCCGCCCCGCCTGCTCCTGCCTACCGCCCTCTTACCTTCTTCTCCATAGCTGCTGCGTTCGGCATCCCATGCCTGCAAAGACACACGGGCGTCAGCGATCTGTCCCACTCCCCACAGCCCTCCCCAGATGGCTCGGCGGCCTCTTCAGTGGGAGAGGGGCCCGGCAGGCATGGAAGGGTGCGAAGCATCCTGTGCTCCGGACTAGCCCTGTGGCAGAGGGGCACGGGGGCAGCAGCCACTCATGGTCATCATCCTGCGCCTATCCTCAGCCCCAGCCTCGCATAGGTCGCTCGCGACACGCCAATCACTGAGGCAGCAGCGCCCCTAGAGTGACCCTCCAGTGAAGCCGCGGGAGCCATGCTTCTTGAGGGTGTCGCACTCTCGGGTACGCTGCCGCTGTCAGTGAGGGCAGAACTAGTTCTGCGGGCTGGATTAAAAAGCCCAACGGGCCGGGAGTGTCCCCGGGCTGTAGTTTGCCCATGTCTGCATTAGACAAAACTGGTTCTCAATATATTTTGTACCAAGTAATTATGCAAGCGGTATACAAATTAAACAGGAAAATATCAATGATATACAAGTCAAATAGTACAGTCAATATATTCATACCAATTATATCTTCCATTGATATGTTCTTTTGCAAATCATTTAAAATTCAAGATGAGTGAATCTAGTGATGTCATATTTATATCTAGTGATATTGATATTTAAACCTCTAGCATAACTCTTCATGAAGTTTATATGTGTATTAATATTTATACAAGCACAATTACCTGTTCAACTTCAGGAGCTATAGTGTGACTTTTCCTTTTACTTGTATAGAACTTTTTTATTTACAATATAATCTTAAAATATAGAGAAATTGTTTGAGCTACTTACTTAACTAAGTGATTTCCAAACTCGCAACCTAGAATAATTAAAAACATTGAATGTTGTATATTCCTTTTGTCAATTGATATATATTATTAAACAACTAACCAATTACATTCATTTTAAAAAGTAAACGCATAAAATTTTCAATTAGTTCTAAAATATTTATTTGATAAATTATATTGAATTTTAATTTTTGAATAGTAAAGGATAAACCCTTATAATTCATAAATGTTTACAAAAATAAGCTTTTTTCCTTCTTCAGATTAACTTCTATGTGCTGTGCCTTTTAAAATATATTAATTATACATATTTGAAGATCTAGTTATTGTATCATTTGGAGAACTACTTGTATAGTCCAAAACCTTCATCACTCAATCATTCAACTCAACATTTTCCTTAACTTCTAGAAGCAAAATAATTAATTTAAATAATTGCTTCATATTCATGGAATCTATGCATACAATAAACACAGTGGTTTTTTTTTAAATTAATTTATCAAAATTCAAAACCTCCAATAGTTTAATTTTTGAACCAGAAAAGCTAAAAATATATCAAGTAATTCAATACAACTATGTTTTTAACCAAATAATTTTTATTGATATGTACAATATAATTACAAATAGAGATCTTTTGAGGTTGAGAGGTAATTATAATAGTTTAGATATTGTTGAAAATTATTAAGCATGTTAGGGAAAGAATGTTAATTGGTAATCTGTGTTATTAAGAAGCATGGTGGCTCGTGGGATTAAGACACTGGCTTGACAAACAGGAAGCTCATGTTCAAAGCACAAGTGCTGCTATGGGATTGGGTGAGTTCCTGTTCTTTGCTCCTGCTCCTGCTGGAGATATTAAAGAATCCCCAACTGTGTGTACCCCAGACAACAGTGATGTAATCAGCTAATCATTTCAACCTATAATCACCTCAGTGCCTCCAAAAAGACTGTTGGTGTATGTTACTTTACTAAATTATTGAAATACCTGGAGGCAAGCGCAACATTTTTGTGCGTGTCAGCTTGAATGCTGCCTTTGGCAACAAAGGTATATCTACTCTTTTCCCAAATCCTATGGACTGAAGGACAAGAGTCTTCTCATGATTGTAGATATGCAGAGCTGATTCTCTTTCTTTTCTAGTTATTTCTGGGAAATATAAATTAAAGTTTGATCAGAGCATTAAAATATCTTAGTACTTTTCATAAATGCTCAAGATTCTTTACCTTATTGTAATTTTTGGCATAGAAAACGCATCCCCCCCAAAAAAAGTGGATAAAAATTGTGGTGTGTCTTATACACCGACTACAGCCATTTTTGGCCTCCCGAGCCTCCCCCATACATCCCATTTTCACCAAAAACCGATGTATTTTTGGCCTCCCAACCCTCCCCGTGAGTCTTGTATTCCCTCTCCCCAGCCCCCAAAAGCATTTTACAGAGCTCCAGAAGCCTCCATACAACTTGTTTTTGCCCAAAAAAAAAAAACACAAACAAAACCGGCCCATTTTTTGGTGAAAATTAGGGTGACCAACCATCCTCTTTTGCCCGGACATGTCCTCTTTTTACGTCCAGTCCGAGGCGTCCGGGTGAGTTTTATAAATTTATAAAAGCCAGCCGGACGCCCTGGACTGGACATAAAAAGTAGAGATGTCATATCCAGGCAAATAGGGAAAAGCGGCTCTGGGTCAACGGGAGAAGAGCCGCTGCGGAGCTGTGCCTCCCCCCCTCCCCCCCCTGCGATGGAGCGCACGCTGGTCTGGCCGTATGTTAGAAAGCAGCAAGCCTTTTCTCAACCTCCAGCCGCTCTCAGATGTGGGACTTCAACTCCCAGAATTCCTCAGCTCGAATAGGGCTCCTTTCCCCTTGGGCCCAGCGAATCCACTGCATTGTGGGAGTTGAAGTCCACACATCTTTTAAAAGCGGCTGAGGAGGGAGAAAAACGCCGCTCCCGCCCCTCCGCTGCCGCTCCCGCCGCCCCCCTGCCCCATGCCCCCCCGCCACCACCACCACCCCACCCCCCCCCACCGGTCCTCTTTTTTGGAAACCAAATATGGTCACCCTAGTGAAAATGGACCATATGAAGGTTTCTGGAGGCCTGAAAAATGCTTCTGGGAGCTGGGGAGGGGATGTTGGGAGGCCAAATATACGCCTATTTTTGCCCCCAAATGGGGCCTTTTTGGCAAAAATGGGTGGTGTAGAAGCTTCTGGAGGCCTACAAAATGCT
This sequence comes from Myanophis thanlyinensis, assembly GCA_017656035.1. NCBI lineage: Eukaryota > Metazoa > Chordata > Lepidosauria > Squamata > Homalopsidae > Myanophis > Myanophis thanlyinensis. The sequence continues at coordinate 7,031 of JAEANM010022180.1, forward strand.
TCTGGGAGTTGGGGAGAGAGAATACAAGATGAGCAGGGGGCGAGGCCAAAAATGCACCTGCACAGAAGGTTCTGGAGACCTGCAAAGTACTTCTGGCGGCCAGGGAGAGGGAAAACAAGATGCACAGAGACCAAAAACTCTAGACTAGTGACCAGAGTCTAGTGGGCTTCTTGCTGCAGCTGGCTGTGCACTGTGAGAAAAGACTACTAAACTAGACAGCCCAAAGGGTTGGTTCAACAGGGTACTGATTATATTCTTATTTATTTATCAAATCTATATAAACAACCATCTATTAGAAATAACTGTGGGAAGCAAATAATTAAAAACACAATACCAAAAATATTATATTAATAAACAATGCTGAGACCCCAATAAAATTCATATTAATTCATCAACCATCCAATAATAGATTCATCAACAAAACATACATCTATAAGATCCCTGCATATTAAACCTTATACAATTACTTTATATACAAGTAACACTTTTTATCCTTTGCAAAACATTTCTCTTGAAAAAAGAAAATTCTACCTTTTCTGTCGAGCAAAGTTACTGAGGAAATGTGATATATTACATATAGGCGGTATCTGCACTCTTGTGACAGAGGATTGTTAAACAGGTCTGCAGAAGTTGAAGCACAGAAAAAAATTATTGAGCACAAATGTGACAATCTCATGCTAATTTCCACTGTACAAACATAATATGCTATTTTGAATTCAGAAAGTGTATCCTTCCTTTTAACCCATTATGCATTGTGGAATAATGACCACCCTTGCTTTTGGTATAGTTCGTGTCATTATCTTTTAAATGCTTATGTACTTTATGATTAAGTAGGTTAGTAGTAACTTATGATTAAAAACTTACTACTTTACTCAAGGAAGTAATCCGCAAGTTCCACATAATGTGTCATTCTTTTTTTTTGCCTCTTGCAAACAGATTTGCTAATGTATTTCGAGCAAAGAAAAAGTAAAAATGCAGTAGAACTGACTCTTTCCTAGTTGACTTACTAATATCATTGGATTTCAGTAAAATAACATGTATTCAATATTACATCTAGGCTTGCAAGATTGATGAAATACACAAGCTCAAAAATCTGACATACTGCATATTAAAATAGGTATAATAACAGAATTTAGATATTCTGATTATGATTAGTACAGTTCCTTTTATATTGTAGTGTATTGGGCAGGAGCTAAACTTGTGTCTTCTAAATACAATTTTGTTTCCCAATAATTAAGTTATGGTTAAGATATCTTTGTTTATGTAAGTTTTTGCCTATTCCCATCAGGGTGATCTCCTAACGCGCTACAATAAGTTACAAGTTACATTAAAATTTTGGGATTTGAAGATACATTACTTTGGAAAACATTTAGATTTAGCACATCTGTATAATAGGAATATCTATAGAATGGATAATGAGGGTTTTCTCAAGAAATTCTAAAAAGCCTTTGTTTTACAACTGGCAGATGACCAGAATGTGTTTTACTGCAGGTTTGAAAGGAAACTATTGCCCCCTATCTCCACAACCCCCATCTCAGACACAGCAACAATAGCCAAGCCTCCTGCAACTGACCTCATCTCATTGGGTGATTCCAGAAAATGAAGTGCAAGATCTATTTCACAGACAAAAACCAGGAAAAGCACCAGGCCCAGACAAGATAACTCCTTCTTGCTTAAAAGTCTGTGCTGACCAACTGGCCCCCATCTTCAGCCAAATCTTTAATAAATCACTAGAGCTGTGCTTTGTTCCTTTTTGCTTCAAACACTCTACTATTATCCTAGTGCCTAAGAAGCTGAATGACTACAGACCAGTTGTTCTAACATCTGTAGTTATGAAAACCTTTGAAAGACTAGTGCTGTCCCACCTGAAATCATCACGGATCCGCTGTTAGACCTCTTGCAATTTGCATACTGAGCAAATAGATCGACATATGATGCTGTTAATATGACTCTGCACTACATCCTGTATCTTGAATCTCCAAAGACCTACGCAAGGGTCCTCTTTGTAGACTTCAGCTCAGCATTTAATACCATCATTCCAGACATTTTTCTAACTAAACTAAACCAACTAGCTATACCTGAACACACCTGTAAGCGGATCATAAATTTCCTACCAGACAGGAAGCAGCACGTGAAGTAAGCAGAATCATATCAGATACCTGTACAATTAGCACAGGGGGCCCCCAAGGTTGTGTGCTCTCTCCACCTCTTCTCTATATACCAATGACTGCATCTCAAAAGATCCATCTGTTAAAATACTGAAGTTTGCAGATGATACAACAGTGATTGGTCTCATTCGAGACAACCATTGAGAGGTTCCACAACTAGTCTTGTGATGCAACCAGAACAATCTGGAACTAAACACACTCAAAACTGTAGAAATTGTGGTAGATTTTAGGAGAAACCCTCCTATACTACCACCTCTTACAATACTAGACAATATAGTATCAACAGTACAGACCTTCAAGTTTCTAGGTTATATCATATCTCAAGACTTAAACAGAACACTTAGCATCAAAAAGTCATCAAAAAAGCACAACAAAGAATGTTCTTTCTGAGTCAACACAAAAAGCTCAAACTGCCCAAGGAGCTGTTGATACAGTTCTACAGAGGAACTTTTGAGTCTTTCATCTGCACCTCTAATAACTGTCTGGTTAGGTTCTGCAACCAACAAGACACAGACTTTAGAGGATAATTAGAACCACAGAAAAAACAATTACTACAACCTGCATTCCATTGAGGACCTGTATACTGCACAAGTCAAAAAAGGGGCTGTGAAAATATTTACATCCAACCACTCACATCCTGGACATATATTGTTTCAACTCCTATCCTGAAAATGACGCTATAGAATACTGCACCCAGAACTAGACACAAGAAGTTTTTCCTGAACGCCATCACTGTGCTAAACAAATAATTCCCTCAATACTGTCAAACTATTTACTAAGTCTGTATTACTATGATTCTTCTCATTGTTCCTATCACCTATTTCCTCCCACTTGTGACTATAACTTTGTTGCCTGTATCCTTACGTTGTTTATATTGTTTATTGTTTATTGTTTCCTAGTATGATTTGATTGCTTATTTGTATCCTATGACTATCGTTAAATGTAGTATCTTATGATTCTTGAACATCTTTTCTTTTTATGTATATTGAGAGAATATGTACCAAAGACAAATTCCTTGTGTGTCCAATCATACTTGGCCAATAAAGAATTCTGTTGTATTAATTTAGAAATGTTTTTCTTTCATAAAAAGTAAACCTAATTAAGTGCACTTAAATAACCACTAGATGGCAGCAGTGGAAAGAACATCTACTTACACTATTTTTGTAATTTACTTAGAAATTATGTCAATATTATCCAAAACATTTTTGCTATCATAGTATGGATTTTCATTTCAATTATTTTTACAGTATGCTACTGTTATATGTAAAATTTTGTGCCTTTCAATAGAAAGTAAATGTAAAAATATTATACACAAATACATCAAGATTTAATGTAATAAATGAGTAGTTTTGCTGAACTAATTAATATCTATTTGTAAAATAAAAATAGTTTCTTGTCTATAATCATTGGAGAAATTACATTAGTTTACTGGACTGTCAATGTGAAAGAACTATAAATAATGTCTTTAATATTGTGTAGTACTCTAGGTTTTCTTTTTAAGAAAAAGGCATAATGACCTTTTACTGTATGTATTGGTTTCTTCAAGTCAGTCTTGATTCCTGGCAATTGCCTGAATTTATAGCTTTCTTAGCATGTTGTTGCCAAGTTGCCAAAGTCACTTTTTTAGGGCTAGGAAAGCAACTGGTCCAAAGTCATCCATTTCATGTCCTGCAGCAGTAGAAGTCTTCAGTTCTCTGGTTTCTAGTCTGGTGCCTTTTACTACTACAATGAACTGGCTCTTATTGATCTACTTAAATCATCTTAAATACATATTATCCAAGAAACCAATCTCAACATAATTATTTTGGAAATGCCTATATCCATCATAAATTTTCTATCTTTTCAATAACTGGTGTTTTAAAAATATGGTGGCTATATCTTCCATAATAGCTAGGATAATCTGACAATCATTAATCATCTTCTTTTCTACTTTAGAATGATTCAATTTGTTCCTATGAAATGTTCAGTATGCTAGTAAAGATTTGGATGTTATTAAACCCCTCCAATAATTACTTTACCAAGGACTAAGTTCTTACTTCTTAGAATTCTGAACGCCTAGCAGGATGCAAGTGCATTCCTTGGGGTGGGGGAGGGGAGAAAGATTGCCTACACACTCACTTTCAAGGTTAACAGTTTATAATCCTACTTCCCTGCAGGCAATTTAATACAGCAAAATTTAGTGGCGCCAGTACTGTCTTGTTTATCTTAACATGAAGTTTCAGACTCAGGCATTTTCATATGTCCCTTGCTCTGCCCAATATAGTAAAAGAACACACACATACACACACACACCCCAATTAAAAAATACACAGGTGTGCTGAATTACCAAAAATGTTTCTTAACAAAAGAATCTATTTTTAAAAAATTGAAGTATAGTATTTTATTTCTTCCACAAAGCTACTTCTATGAAACAAATGTATTTATATTGGTACTGCTATTCAATGTAAGAAATACACACACACACACACA
>JAEANM010022181.1:0-11667 GCA_017656035.1 Myanophis thanlyinensis
TTTTGGTTTTGGTTTTGGTTTTGGTTTGCAAAGCACTTGGAAGGACTGTATATTATAAGCCAATTTTGTAATGAGAAATTATAATTCAAAGATTTATAGGACAAAAGTGAATAAAACTAAGACATTTACCTAGACGTACTGATTCTCTTCAGAATGTTCCACTAATGAGCTTGGATTTTACCCCCAAAAAGATATTGAAAATATATTTCTTCAAAATCTGTGCCTAGCCCATCATAATTATTAATATGATATCTATTATGGCGCACTGCCACCTAAGTCAGCTACTTCATAGCCTCATGCTATCACCACCCCTGATTTCATAAAATGAGATTTAGCTCCCAAAAATTTATGATCAGATCAATACTTTTCCTTGAGAAGATGAAACATGGTTATCAGCAAAAGCTTTATGTTTAAAAGATGCACACCTAAAAAAAATCTTGATATTTTGAAACTTCAGAAATGTCCAAATAAATTGTTTGAATGTATAGAAACAAAAAGAACTTGGGAAAAAAAGCATCCATTTCACTTTTTAAAAAAACAAAACAAAAACCCACTTTCAATTAGCTCTAGTCTAGGATGAATTGATTTAAATCAAGATAATTCAAATCAATAATTTAAATCAGGATTTAAATGACCATGGGGAAAACATTTTAAATCTTTGACTTGTTGAAGAAGCCACAATTGCATAAGTTCACATATCATACTAACCCAATAAAATTGGGTAGTAAAATGGCTAGGTAGTAAAACAGTTGAGGTAACAAACAGCGTTCAGGATTCATTTGTGGTGTAGAAGCAAATTTGGCTGTGGGAAGAAAAAAAATAAGAGAGAAGGAAAAAGAGTTATCTAAAATTTCTACTTTCTCCATTGTACTGATGGGAGTCTTCAGCAGGCTAGAAACACTATAAAATAAATATCTTCTGGATGAAATCCTCACTCGATACTATGCTTTCATAAAAGAAAGATCACACCCCCCCCCCTCCTTTGATAATTTTCCTTTAAACCAAGAGGGTCATCTTGAGTTTGCTGAGAATATAGCAATAGAGTCCAGTAAAGTTTTTTTTTTATGTTTTATGTTCTTGGGCAGGGGGTTGTCTTATATTCAGAGTCATCTTCCTTTAGGGTAAATGTAGTGCAAGCTATATATCTTTTTGTTGTAAGTGTTCTATGATGTACCCCAGGAAACAATGCTATTCACCGAGAAAGATCCCAGAGCTAAACCGTCTGTCGGCTGAATGAAAACATTCTTCTTTGTAAGAGAAAATAGATTGAGAAAAAAAGGTTAGCATCACCACCCCAGGTGGACTGAGTTTTTCTCTGCTTCCTCTTCCCCAAAGCTTTCAAAGGAGGTTAAAAGTGGTTAACTCGTAAAGCAAGCATACTTCCAGTAGGTACAAAGCCAAGTTCTTTGATAAGAACAACAATCCTACTCAGGCTTATTGTTTTTGATAGACAATTAGTGATGTGTTTGCAAATTTGCAAACGGTAGCTTTCTGCATGCAAAAAAAGGCATTAGCTATCATGCCCCACTTTATAAATCTGATTATGATCTTCTTTTTAAGATATGCTATTATCTTTAATATTTCACTTATAAATAGGATTCCCAGGGTTAATGACTTTTACTTATTTTAACAGTTTCTAAACTGCATTTTCTTTTTGCCCTTCACTGTCCTGAACCTTGTGCATAGAATTGCTAAAGCAACAGTTTAAGTTCTGAGTAAAGGGGACATGGTGGCTCAGTGGCTAAGATGCTGAGCTTGTCAATCAGAAAGGTCGGCAATTTGAATCCCTAGTGCCATGTAATGGAGTGAGCTCCGGTTACTTGCCCCAGCTTCTGCCAACCTTGTAGTTTGAAAGCATGTAAAAATGCAAGTAGAAAAATAGAGACCACCTTGGTGGGAAGGTAACAGCTCTCCATGAGTCTTTGGTGTTTAGTCATGCTGGCCACATGACTACGGAATTGTCATCAGATAATGCTGGCTCTTTGGCTTAGAAACAGAGATGAGCACTGCCCCCTAGATTCGGAAACAACTAGCATGTGCATAGAATTGTTAAAGGAACAGTATTAGTTCTGAGTAATGAAATTACAGATACTTATAAATTATATATAAAATGATAACATTGATAATTTTTACCATTTTGGGGGAAAATGATAAAACAACAACAACAAAGAAGGGTGATGATTTCTTTTAAAAGTAAATATACTTATTTAAAAAAAACACTGGGGAAAACTGGCATATTTATTCCTTAGATCTGCTATTACTTGAGAATTATTGAAAATGTTCAGCATCCTTCCAAGTTGGCCAATTCGGAGGGCAAGATTTTGTCCCTCTAAAGTTGATCCAATAAATTTTCATAGATCCAATAGATCTATGATCTATTAGTTCTGAGTAAAGTGGACGTTGTGGTTAGATCTATAATCCCTCAGGTCCCTTTCTAGAGGTCCTAGGACTGCAGTTGCAAAGTGAGCTTGTTCATAATGTTCATGTCTTTGCGATTTGTGTTAGTTTTCAACACAAGTAGTACAAACTCATTTGTCATCATTCATTCATCAGATGCCCTCATTAGATATAAAAACAGAACAGGCTGACAGAACAAAAAATATTTGAAATTTTAAACAGCAGCTATAAAGCAACGTAATTCCAGAAGGCAGCATTTGCATCGATTCTGAACAGCATACTGAACATAACCCAAGGGAGCTTACAAAAACCAAGGGAATTCTCTACGATGCCATGCCGGATAAGAACGTTTAACTGGTCTATTAGGAAATCTGTTTTGGTTAAGTGGAGCCCTGGGGAAGACTAGTTTTTTACTGTTTTAGTTAGGTGGCTGTATGTATACAATACACACACACACACCTGGAGTGTTTGTTCTAAATATTTAAAAACTGATCTTGCCTCGTGTAGCTTCAGGAGCTTCTTCAAATACGCAATGACATCAATATGAGGAATACAGCAATATGGTTTCCTAGTTAAGGCCAATCATATTCAGTAATCCACCTGAATTTCTCCTATGACTTTCTCAAATGTGAGACAGCTTTATGTTCTTACTCAGGATCTGCCCATCCAGACAGTGCTGCTTTTTTAGAACTACATCATATCAATGGAAGTTTTACAATTTTCGCTTAAGTGAAGTCATCCAACCTCCAATGAAGGCAAATCTTCAATGAAAGAACAGCCAATAAGAAAATAAATAAACCCATAATCATTTATTTGTAACATGCAATTATGGCTTTGCCAAAATCCAAGACATCTGTGAATGTTACTCCAAAATGGAGACAAATTTTACTTTGACTCCTGGATAATTTGTTTCCAAAAATTGAGTTTGTTTTGCTTAGTATGATTTGAAAGAGATATGGTGCCTTTTTGTGAATATTCTCACCCTCAATTTAGGCTATATCTTAGTACAACATATAAAACATCAAGTCTAATTTTTTGCCTCTTCATTTTTTATATTTCTGAAAATTATTTTGTCAGATGATGAGTCAGTGGGAGATCCAAAGTGAGCGTGCTGCTTTGTAAACCTTGAGCTGGCTTATGAAGATATTGCCTAATAGCCAATATGGCTGGTTTTGTTTTTCAACACAGATATGGGATTTGAACAGAAAAAGAGCACCTATGCACAAAACCCACTCACTAATCAATTCACTGAGCTTTTAAGCACATGTATGAACAATTAGAAGCTTGGAGAAGTGTAGAGTTCTCATCTGTGATTAACATTACAGAAGACATAAAGTTCTGCATGTCAAACCACTCCTTTACTGGTGATGTAGAACATCATAAGGGACTGTTTTTAATTTTAATGTCATAGAAGAACTCACTGAAATAAAATGGCTATTAAAAGTATTCAACCAATAATATTTATTTCTACCTCTACATGGCATATGTTTTTTTTAAATCACTGAACAACTTAGCTATGTAGGGACCATAATGTACTCAAGGCTACCCAATGAATAACACAACTGAACATGGATGATACCCAGATGTTCTTCACCAGATCTAATCACAATTCTATATTGTTTTACCATCTTATACTTATCAAACACACCAAGCAGAATCAAGTTGTTTATATTTAAAAGAGTAAGACATAAATGTTACTTTGAAGTCCTAGAAAAATGAAGAAAATATCCATACATAATGAAGGAAACATGGTGTGCACATACAACTGAGTGACTGCAATCCAATCTGGACTATGATGTGTTTTGTACCTTTGTGTTCATTTTCTGTTGTCCTCTCCTTCTGAACTTTGACTAAAACCTTCAAAGGAACCACATATTGCTGACTCTGAAACATGACCCAGAAAATACTGTTTTCAGATTCTAGGAACTGTATTTATATATTAAGTGTTGAGATTTGTTTCCACATCAAGGAAAATATTTGTTTAATGAGTTATTCTTTAGTGAACCAAATGAACTGAATATAGGAGGGTGTGGATGAACATATGCATATGTGCACAAAAACATATTTGCCTCCGCTTGCCTACCTCACATGCAGAAATATCTCACTCTGTGTTTAACGTAAAGATTCCCCTTGCACATATGTGCTAGTTGTTCCCAACTCTAGGGGGCAGTGCGCATCTCCGTTTCAAAGCCAAAGAGCCAGCGCTGTCTGATGATGATTCCGTGGTTATGTGGCCCTCATGACTAAATGCCAAAGGCTCATGGAGCGCTGTTACCTTCCCACCAAGGTAGTCCCTATTTTTCTACTTACATTTTACATGCTTTTGAACTACAAGGTTGGCAGAAGCTGGGGCAAGTAACTGGAGCTCATTCTGTTACACGGCGCTAGGGATTCAAATTGCTGACCTTTCTGATCAACAAGGTCAGCATCTCAGCCACTGAGCCACCACATTCCCTTTACTCTATGTTTACAAAGATCCGTATATGCGAACTTCTAGAGTAGTTGGTTCATTTTTCTTAATAGATATTCCATCAATCTCTGAAGAAATAACTTATATGAAGGGATTTGCCAGTCCTTTGCCATAGTCAAATCACTTTTTGAGCATTATTGGGTTGCCTAACTTTTTCATGAGTCATGGACTAGGTTAGGATGATCTATCCCCAGGACCTAATGGAGCTTTTCTGGTTTCTGGGGGCATTCCAGGAACTTGCAAGCAGACTTAGCAAGTCAGCTCCAATGTGTTCCTCGCTGATCATTGGAATATGGAAATAATGGAATCGTTGGATAATTTTACCCCTGAGAAGCTTCTCCTCCATTGCAGTTGCCAGTGGGTTGTCATGGGATGTGAGAATAACCTTGAGGAACAGGAGAAAGAGCTGCAGCCAAGATAATGGCAAAATAAGATGAATTGGAGTCCAAAACAGGAATAGAATTTGAGAAAACATCTTAGACTTGACTTTACCTAGTTTTCTTTAGAATAAAAGCAGGAGGAGGAGAAGCAATTTCAGAGTTGCAAGATTCTGTTTTTATAACCATATAATAAACCTTTAGCATTCATAACTTTGATGTTCAAGCCTGGTCTACCTTAAAGAGATTTTGAAATATGGGCTAATAAATTGTGGGAGATTAAACAAGTGAAGAAAACCTAACATGACAGTGGAGTGAAACAAAGAAAGAATGTAATCAATCAAAAATGCATACTAATGTTTGAGAGTTATTTATTTATTTACAGTTAAATTTATATGCTAGCCATCTCACTATCAAGCAACTCAAATCTATGTCAATAGGTGCAATAAAGTACCCTCACTTTTCTACTCATATTACTGTATTTCTGCAACAGTGATTCATAACCTAATCACTCCACACATAGAATACCATAATGACCTCTGCATGGATTACCCATAAATGTAACTAGGAAGCTTCCTTTGATCCAGAATGCTGGGATAGCTAATTTAGCTATGCTACAATATACAGGATTTTGGATCCAGCTGAAGGTTCTGAAGTTTATCTTTAAAGCCCTACATGTCTTGGTGTCCATATATCTCTAGAACATCTCTCCTACCTTGATTCCATTTGCCTTTTGCATTCCCTGGGAGATACCAAACATAGAATTCCTACTAAATAAGCATCAGCATGCTTTCTGAGTGGCTTTCTCCCACTCTCTGAGACATCCCACCACTGAGATAGCAATTCCTTCCAACTTCTTAGCCTTTAAAAAGGCATTGGAGTGCTGGACCATCTAGTGATAATGAGGGCTACCTGAGTTTATTCTGATATACTTGTGGATTTATTCATATTGTTTGCTTTCATAGTAAACTGCCATGAGACTACAGAAATAAGTGGTATATTAAAAACTGTATGTATCAAATAAACAAACAGATGGATCATAACTTTTGATATTTTTTACTCCGAGAAGCAAGTGATGGAGAAGTTGCAATATATTATAGTTGCTCACATATGGCGGTTTGCCTTTAGCACCCAGGTTGAAATCTGAGATCCCGATTTATCTAAAAGATTGCCTGATTCAGAAATGTTGATGTGAGAAAAAGGAAGCTGTATCATGATGGAGAAAGTATACACACTGGGAATCATTCAGTCAGTCTCTCTAACCAATAAAGAGGTTATTAACTTCAAGCTTTTGGGACATCAAATATCTCAAAGCTGTAGTTACTGTGGAATCTATACCGGATGGTGATAATAGCAGCTATAATTGTTTGGATGATTGCCATTCTGCATTTGGATACTAAGAGAGATTTTTGAGGATACATACAGCATATGATCTCTTGGCTTCTTATAAAGTACAGATGATACTACACCTGACAAGATATATTAAAAGAGGGGGTAAATCAGATGTTTTTTGAATTGGATAACCCTACCTCAGCCAGCTTCTCCTATGCTATTCCAAGATAAGATGCAGAAGATGACCAGGCTGAGCCCGAGGGAGAGATCAAATGCATCATTAGCCTTGAATCCCTTCGTGCCCAAAAGAGATTTTAAGTCTAGCCCACTTGAATTCCATTGACTCTTATCTCCCACCAATTTTCTTTGACTGTTAGTAGCTCAGTTTCTGGCAGAGAGCTTAAGCTTGCAATAAATCTTTATATTCATTTGAACTGCCTGGATTTCCTGATTTCCAGTGCTTGACACAAGATGAACATATTTACTTATCAAGTCTGGTTTTATGCATGCTGCTTTAACATATTTAAGTCTAGCTGTGCCCGAGCATAGCCCGCCTAAGGGAGGCTATGCAATACCCTTCTTAAAGCAATTTTAGACAAATAGCCAACTGTAGAATTAAATAAATACATAAACAATATAAATATATGCTTGGACAGAGTACATACCTACTTCTCAGTTACAGATACTGATTGTATGTATTAGTTATTAAAATTTCTACATATAGTTCCCATACCATGGATCTTTTACTGAATACAGTCATTACATATTTTCATCAACAGCTATTGAAAACACAACATCAATACACTGCATTAGTCCAAAGGCACTTAGTAAGTCTCAAACACTTACTGAAAGTCATGAAAAATGTGACAGCCAGGATGTTGGTGGATGAAAGCTGTTATTGTAGGTGACACCATCCTCTACTTCTTAACCTGATTAATAACCAAAATGGCAGTTATTATCTCGATTGCCCTATATGGCTTCCCTCCATGTTAGGGAACATCACCTGGAGATGGAGTATGGTGAAACAGGGAGGGTGTCTGTAATGTCCTTTAAGTAGGACAGGAATGCCTTTGAATCAGTGTGGCTCCTGGCAACTGCTTAGACAAGTCCTTGCAGTTTTCTTGACAAGTTTCAGAAATAATTTGCTGCTGCCTGCTCCCTAAACCTGAGAAAGAATGATTGACTCAAGATCATTCAACTGGCTTTGTGCCTAAGGTGGAACTATAACTCATGGTCTCCTGGTTCCTAACCTAGTGCCTTTACTACTACACCAAGCTCTCTCTCTCTTAGGGTCATATCTAATTCCACAAAAAAAATCAATGTGGATTGGACCCAAAAGCAACCCTTTTCTTTATTAGCCCTCTCAGAGAGGTATTCTAACCTTAGTCTTCCCACTACATCACCATTACAGTATTTTGTCTGACTAAGAGTTCCATAAGGAGGTTATCTAGGCAGCAGGTGGAAAGGATAATATTCTTTCTGGCTATATTCTTTTAGACTGTGAAGTGGTTTCACAAATATTGTATATGAATGACTCTACGATTCAACTTCATCTTCTAAGAAAGGAAGCTTTATGTCACTTGAAAATAGAACAGAGCAGAGCAGAGCAGAGCAGAGCAGAACAGAACAGAACAGAACAGAACAGAATTCTTTATCGCCCAAGTGTGATTGGACACACAAGGAATTGTCTCCAGTACATAAGCTCTCAGTGTACATAAAAGATATAAGTAATAAATGATAATCATAGTCATCATATGTACAATGATTTACTCACTAGCCTATATATAATAATAAGTTTACTTGGAATGCAGTTGTCTGCCTGAGAAACACAGCAATGACTCAGAGAATCTGCCTACATTACCCTTTGTTCCTTCTCTCCCATTTATGCCAATGACTGTCAGGATTTCATGAGGAGACTTTGGCTCCCTACCATGGAGCACATCAAGATAACATGGTTCTCAGATCAAATTTCCCCATGACTACCTTGAAGAAGGCATTGTGTGATAATTCAGCAGGAAAGAACATGAATACCGAGGTGTGGATGACAAATGAGTTGGCAATGTAGGTGTTTCCAGCATCAACTTTATCAAGCCATGATTCCTTTTGGAACAATAGCTTTATTGGAATTGCTCAGTGCAGCAAGTTGGGGCAAGCAGGGTTTTCCTTCACCTACAAACATGTGGTGGAGCTCAAATGGAAGTGAGCACTCTCAGCAAATGGAAGGACATACAATCAAACATGGTGAGTTCTTATTACACCTTGGCTGGTTTTTTTAGCCAATAAGAAGCAAGACTACAGAGATACTGTATTTCAAATGTCTTTTGGAGCTGTTTTAAGAGAAAGGGGGAATATTTTTAAGATTCTGACAGTGTAACCTTACAACAAAGTAGAATTAGGTCATCTGATTGTGATTCTTATCTGGTTTGTCCAAAAGGCTGACTTCAATCTTGCAAATATGTAAGTACAATTCTTGCCACTTTCTCCTTTATAACCTGAAGGAAAAAATGGAGGGTCTCTTCTGGGTTTCTTGGCCTACCACTATCTAGCTGTGGTCTATGCAGTCTCTTATCTGAACATTCCCTTGGCAATGTCTCAGGGGTGAAATCTGACCGGTTTTTCTACCAATTCAGTGTGCACGCATGTGTGCCAAACCCGCCACAATGTGGCTCTTTAAAGTGCTTTTGAAGGCTCCAGAGGCAGCGGGGATCATCAGGAAGGCTCTGTAGTCGCTCCAAACAGCTGATTCAGGTAAGTAAGAAAAAAAAGGAAGCTTGTATAAGGAAGGATAAGGGCAGGGGTGCGTTGGCGGGGCCAATTTCAAATCTCTACTACCGGTTCGAGTGATGTGGTACGATCCAGCTGAATTTCACCACTGCAATGTCTCTTTGTCCAGTCTCCCAAGATCTTTCCTACATACTATTTCATCAAGGGGCTGAACTTTGTATGTTCTGTGGTGTAATAAATGTATACCCTATATTTATTTGGTCACCAGAATCACCTGATGTCTTCCCATGTTCAATACAATTTTCAACATAATCAGAATAGAAAATCAAAATGATAAAAAAAATTAAAACATAATATGGTCGTTCAAGTGATAAGAAATACTAGAAACAACTAGATCTCCATTCTGTGGGAATAAAATCCATCTTAATATACCTTAGAATGGAAAGGCTTTCAGTAGGAATTCAAAGGACTGATGGCAGAATTCATAACTTATTTTTGTTTGTTTGTTTGTTGGAGTTAGATGGCCACCAGTCTCCTGAAATGATCAAGAAAACTGATGAAGATCCACAATTTGGAAATTCCTTGCATATAAGATTAAACATTTCTAAAATGAATGAAGCCACATATTGTTCCTAAAGGGCACATAGGAGAAGTTATCATTCTCCCAAACTGAGAGAATAAGGAGGTCTTGTTGAAGACAATGAATTTCATGCAATTTGGAACCCAATTTTCCAAGAAACTGAAAGCGATTCCCGTGGTTTCCCTTTTTATCCAGTGAGATGTGTTCAGGCTGAGAGGAGAAGTTTTTATTTGATGAAGGGTTTTAACTCAGAACTCCACACAATCCATATCTGACAAGTCTAAGCCTTGGACAACATGACTTTCAGAGAACTCTAAGGAAAATGAAAATGAAACATTTCATTGCTATTTGTTCAGTAGAAGAGAGGCCACTCAGGAATCCCACCCCATTCCTCCATTTTATTAGAAGAAGTCTATAAACCTCGGCTTGTAGGAATTTTACTGGAAGAATTTTTTTTTTAACTTGTGTAGAAAAAAAAATTAAGAATGCCACCAGCAGTATCATTTTATGTGGGGAAAAAGTGAGTAAGAATCATCTTGTCTAGGGAAAAAAAATAAGTACAAAAAGTTTCATTTTTTGTGGGAAAAAAAGTTTCAAGAAATTACTTTTCCATCAAATTGAAGGAGAAAGTTCCAAAAATAATGCAGAAGTAATGTTTGGCACAGCAGTGCTTCTAAATGACTGATCTGGGTCGGAACAGATGTTCTAGTAGATGGGAAATTCAGGGATCACCCTGGAGAGATTATGATAGAATTATGATATGACAGAAAGGTTTCTTATCTTTTCCCAGCTGATCTTCACTGCTTTTTATATTCATTTGTAACTCTATAACCCTGAAAGTGGTCCAACCAACTGATCATGCAGAAAAAAAAACATATTATCTGAGGTGAGATACAAAGAGAAAGAGGCGGAGACATTTTTGTTTCAAACATGAATTCAATTTTACAGCAATGCAACCGGAAAGAACTATAACATTTAATCAGTACAGGGTCCAAATTTTTAAACTTCAACAGGAGAAAAAGAGAGAAGTACAACCAGCAAAGAAGATACTGTTTCTTAGTCTGAGGTTGGCATGCTTTTCTGTAACTCTGTCAATATGAAGAAATAAAATGATATGTCATTTAAATTCAACCCCTGCAGTGGTGTTTTTTCAAAAGGCAACTGGAGATTTTACTTCTCATCCAAGAAGCTTCTTTAGTTTTGACTGAATGGCTGACTCACCGTTCAGTCAGAACTGAAGAAGCTTCTTGGATGAGAAGCAAAATGTCTTCCTCAAGAAAAACAAAAACGAAGTCCAGTTGCTTTTTCAAAAAGCACCTTTGAAACAATCATGATCTGGATAACTGAGAATCTCCATAGACTCTGTGTACTGGTGGGTAATCTCTAGTTCCCCAAAGGTTGAACTCTAATTCCCATTGGTCTCAGTTAGCATGACCAATGATGAAAGAATCTGGAATTTATCTGGAATGTCTCTGCTAATTTCTTCTTTTGTGATATTATATCCTGGGCTATTTATTTATTTATTTGGCCCTATTAATTTGAGTAGCACAATTCAACTAAATGGAAGTAAAGCATATGTTAGAATAAATGGGGGACTTGGTGAATGGTTCAACAATACATAGGAAATAAGATAAAGGTGATTGATGTTCCCTTAGTTATTTAATGTATTTATGGATGAATGTGTATTGAATATTTGTAATGACATTGGAACCCTAATGATGCCTAGTGAATGTTAAACTATATGACACAATGACGATTATAGATTTGAAAATTTACATATCTATATC
>JAEANM010022182.1:0-11666 GCA_017656035.1 Myanophis thanlyinensis
TCTGTGTACTGAACTGTATATTTGTTACTGGACTTTGATTATTGGATTATCCCTGAACTGAACTGTTTGACTGACTGACTGACTTAACTGTGTATGAATTCGGATTGATTGATGGACTTTGCAAAACCTCTATTTCCAAGCAAGTAAAAACCTATTTTTCTACTCAGTGTCTCTGTATTCTGGTTTGTGTATTTTCCCACACCACTCTCACACAACGCTTCGCTGCACACTCGTTCTCCTAACGGGGGGACTATCCTTAACAATTTGCAAGACGTTCAGTAGTTCTACTGGAGAGAAAGGACATTCAAACCAACGTCCTGTAGGGAAGGACGGACCTGGGTAGCGCGCTCCCAAATCGGATGGCCTCCAAAGATGTCCGAACTACAATTCCCAGAATTCTCTGTCGGGGGTTTCTTTTTCTTTTGCCGCAAAAAAACCATCGTCCTTAACTTTGCCCCTACCTCTGGTAATGAGAGCCAATGAGGCTCGTGCCGTTGACAGCCAGGATGCGGTCTCCAATGGAGAGTCTGCCATCTGCAGCCGCTGGACTGTCTTGGATCAAAGTCCGAATGTAGATGCCGGGAGAACTTAAAGGGGTGTGCTACAAGACAAGAGGAGAGGAGAGCAGAAGAACATGAGCTGAATTCCGGTATAGTAGGTGAACCTCCAAGTGTCCTCAACGACTCTCTAAAAAGGATGCAAACAACCAGCTGTCTGCAAGGAATATAAATCCTTCCATTTCTCCACCATCCAGTCAAAGCTGAAGAAACTTCTCAGATTAGTGAAATCTCTTCAAATAACATCTCTGGAGATTTTCAGTCATCCAGATCATGGTTGTCCCAAAGTTTAGTTGTCTCTTGAAAAAGCATCTTTGGGTCTTCAAAGAATAACAAGCAAGTCCAGTTGCCTCTAGTAAAAAATGTACCTCTGGGTTCCTCAATCCAGCAGTCTCCAAGGGTGATGGGTTACAACTCCCACTGGCTATGGTGGGAGGAAGGAGGTAAGAATTCTAACCCTGCACATCTGCAGAGCTGCAGCTCAAGAGAAAGACAAATCTAACAAGCAGGTGTTGTTGAACTACTACACCTTCTCTCCATCTTGGGGACCAAGGCCAGCAGAGAGAAACACGGGAGCCTATCCACCATGGCTCCTGGAAGCTACTCCATGTGGTCTTTTATCCCGAAAGAAACTTTGCACCATTTCTCCCACCCACTAGAAGACCTACTCACCAAACCATCGATCAGCCCCATCCCCAAACCGATGGGCCCCTTTTCCAACTCCACCACGAAGACGTAGCAGAAGTCGTCGGTGGCCGAGCTGCGGTTCGAAGAAGCCGGAGTAGGGAAGTCGTAGGGCGTGGGAGAAGATCCTGAGGCCAAGGAGAGAGAAAAAAATAATGCAACCAGGTTGTATCTTTTATAAACAATTGCACGCTATCGTCCGTTCCTTCCATCAACCGTTCCTCCCCAACCTGGGTCTCGCTGGATTTCTAACCTGCGTAATCGCTGGGAATGTTGAGATTTGCTCCAACGTGTTGGAGCCGTTTTGTGTTCTATTCTTCCATTTCTTTCTTGCTTTAAATGTTTCTGTCCCCCTTTTTCCCCCACTAAGATGGATCCAGCTGCTTCAGGCGCAATTAGCACAGTGGGATACAGAGTACAACGCCCCCGCCACCCACCCCTTAAAATGGCCCAAAGCACTCAAGAAACATCAGCCCGGCAATTTTTATGAAAGCAACAGCAGGTGATTGGCACCACTATAATAAATGTCAGAGGTTTGGAAGAAGCATGTCTAAATTAAACCACAAGTTGCTTGCTCCCCCATCCCCAAAAGCATAACATCTTGGCACATTGCTGGAAAAACGTTATAAATGCTGGGGGGGCATTCTTGTGGGTGTTTCATTATCATTCAACATCTGATGAGGTTACCTAGTTGGGTCATAAAATGCCGGCAAGAAAGCAACCAAGGTTATAGAGCATCAAAGACCCCACAGTCCTCCTCCTGTCCTCAAATCCCACCCCCTTCTAACACTGATGAGGTTACCTAGTTGGGTCACAAAACGCCTGCTAGAAAACAACCCAAGCTCAGAAAGCACCAAGGACCCGTTCATTTCAACCCGAAGCTACAGATAATCTCCTTGACTTGGCTTCCTCATCTTGAAGGTCAAACCACCCAACCCTGATGAACACTCCTTCGTACCTTCCTGGGTTGTGGTAGTGTTGAGTCCGTTTCTCCGAGACTCTGGGATGTCCTTCCCAGGAGTAGTTTCCGGGGACAATTCCAGACCGATGGAGTCAAAGATCAGAGGGGTGTTGGGGGGAGTCAGCAAACACGAGGAGTCCCCGGACACCGTGACCGCCTTGGTCCCATTTTTCCCCTTTGGACCCTCATGATGTAGCTGTTGGAGAGTCTTAGGTAGCTGCGTCTCACAAGTCCCATAATCGGAGATGGACAGGTTGGTACCAATGACCTGGGAGATGTTCTCCTCCACTTTTGGCTTCTCACGGTTCATCGTCCGCCTGCCACTTGTCCAGTCGAAGGCACTTTCAACTGACCCAACGATTGTCTCGGATTCCATGGGGGGCATCACTTGGCAGCTGATCGCCTCCGTCTTTCAGGAGAAAGTAGGAAAAGGAAGACAAATACCGGGTTTCCAAAAAGCAAGGACATCACGTTAAGGTTCTTCTGAGCAGTTTTCCTTTATTGTTCCTCACCTGTAGACCGAATCTTGCCAAACTAAAGCAAGCTAAAGTATTTCCCGGGGTTAGGGATTTGTTTGTAAGTCTGGAGATGTACTGTAATTCTGTGCTTGAATGTATTCTGTGTGGTTGTACCGATGGAGGCTCATTCAATTTCACTGCACACATGTTGTGCATTGACAATAAAGGTTCGAACCTTGAATCAACTGCTGGCATCGATAAAGGTAGACTCTGAGAACCTCTAAGGATGAGTCACCTTAACTCTCTTCCTTCCAACCAAATTATCTAAACTCCGCCATCTCTTATCCCTCTGGAATTATTCCTCCCCTTGGAGAAGACAATGTTACATTTTCATCCCACATTAGGACATTGCTACCAATGTCCCACATACATTATCACAGCCTCCAACCCAGCTTAATGCAAAGGAAACGACGCTCTTCTATCAAATTGACACCGGGCTGAGATATGTAAACCAACCAATCCATGATTTTTGAAATGCCATCCCATGTTTGAAGGGTGGGTGGGGTTACCTTTGGGGGTTCGGCTTCCAGAGAGTCACTGGAGTGGGGGCTTTTGCTGCATAGGCTCCACAGGAAATGGCGGATGTACAGAAGATGCCGGTAGACATTGTCATCAAGGTGCTCGGTCTCCAGGTCCACCTTGAACCCTCCGGTGGGCAGCATGATGGGGGGATGATTGTCAAAGGATTCCAGAATGTCATCTGCAAGAGATCCACCCGCCCACCCCCAATCCAACCATTTTGTTTCAATCTGTGCTTGAATCCACATTTTTCCTAGATCAGGGGTGGCTGGCTCAGGAATTCTGGGAGTTGAAGTCCACAACTCATGAAGGAGCCACAATTGCCCACCCCTGTCCTAGATGATTTGGGGTACAATGTCCCTCAAGCCAACGCCCCATCCAGCTTTCCATGTCAAGTCCCAAAAATGGGCAATGCCCAAAGACTCGGTTTGGCAGAGTGGTAGATTTGGGACCTGTAAACATTGGCCGCAGAGGGAGGGGCCTGTGGCTGATTTCCAGGCTGCACCTCTGAGACCCAGGTGGTTTTGCAAACCAAAACATTGGCTTCCCTTGGTGACCTCCAGGTGGTGGAAGAACAGGTGGATGGACCTTCTGCTGAAGCTTCTCCATGGTTCCAGCCTGAGTGTCTATGGACATTCTCAGCCATCCAAGTCACGGTTGTCCCATTTTTTTTTCAAGAAGCAACTGGACTTTTTGTTTTTTCTCTGAAGATGTTTTGCTTCTCATCCAAGAAGCTTCTTTGGCTTCTTCAACTCAGAGCTGAAGAAGCTTCTTGGGTGAGAAGCGAAAGGTCTTCAAAGAAAAACCAGAAAGTCCAGTTGCCTCTTGAAAGGACACCTTTGTTCCAGCCTGAGGTTATCCAGCTCAACCAGCCCAGCCGCATAACATCGGATGCCTCACCTGTCCTGACAGCTGCGAGAGCATCATTGTTGCTGGGTTGCCAAGCAAGGACACAGCCCGTGGCAGACGAAGTCTGGTACTGAGTCAAGATGTGATTGAGCTGTGCTGGGTTCAAGGCAGGGAACTCACTTCTCAAGACAGGCCAGGCCATCTGAACGAAGTAAGGAAGACTCAGGTAAGCTCTCTTTTTGCAAAACTCTGGTTTATTTCTAAGTTGTGTCCAGCTGGGCTGATCTTAGAGGCTAGGCTTTTGAAAACACTTTCTAGATCAGGCATGTCATTGCAAGTGCACCTGCAGCCCGCACAGACAATGTTTTACACACCACCTTGGAACCTTCTTGAGCAGAAAGACAGGGTAAAATATTTTAAATCAACAAATAAAATTAAGTAAGTGATTAAACAGGAAGGAGAACCCTACATGATGTCCTGAGTTCACTGTTGGAAAGGCAGTCTAGACATGTAACAAGCCAAAAAGCTTCCCAGGCTCTCCGCGCATGTTGGAAGAGAAACGCCTCTCCCCTGGAGTGACAGCAACTCCTCCTTAGCCTGGTCAGAGGAGCCGGTCGGGCAAGGCCAGTACTTGTAACCTGACCTACACCACCACCGCCGTCCCGCGAGCAAGATGGGTCGCCCTCCGAGCTGCCAAGGGCGAGCCCAGCCACTGCAGCCCAATTGAAGAGAGCGCGGCCCTCATCATAACTCAAATGTGACAATATGGCCCTCGGGGGACTCTGAGTTTGACATGCCTGGACTACAACACCTCCGAGATCTCTTCCAACTCTTGTTATCCTATCTTCTATATTCCCATTGATCAGGCTTGGTGTCTTTTGTCTCTGTTTTGGAGAGATCTGCAGTTGGGTCCGTCTACCGCCTGTGATGCTTAATTCTGCGAAAATGTGTTGATCGAGGTGCGTTAGTGAAAAAGCAGAATAAAAACCATCAGGCTGAGCCACATGAGGAAACTCAACCTTGGTGACTGCTGTCGACATCTGTCTCTGCTCTTCCTCTCCAAGATCTGTCTGCTTGCTGGCCTTATATGGTATTACCAAATTGTTCTTGGTTAAGAAATATTTCCGTTTTCCTGTACCTTTTTTTTTTTCTTCTTCTTCCCTCCAAGCTATTTACTTCCTTGCCTTTCGGCCAGACGGGAGAACCTCCCGTAATTCTAAAGAGCCAGAAAGCAAATCTTTGGATGGTTTGAGAGTTCATTTTTGGCAGCAAGGATGATAACAGGGTGACATTTGACATTTTTAGAACAGGGGGAAAGTTTTATGGATTCCCCCCTGGTTTTTATCCCGTCTCCTTCTGGCTTGTCGGTTTTCATTCAGCCTATTTACAAAGCTTAGCTCTGTGTAAAAAGGTCAATTAGGGTTGATTGTATGGGGATGGGTTGGGGACATAAAAGGGAGGGTTGGGGATGATGGATTATTCATCCCTCTGAGTTTATTCACTTCTTCTAACTAACTGCAAGGAAAAGCAACACAGATGATCCATGGGCTCAGAGGGATTTGTTCAGATTTGAGGTTCAGTAATGCAGAAATTCAGTAATGCAGGGAGGGAGGCATGCATAAGTGCACTAATGTGCCTATTGTCCCTGTCGTTGTGTTTTTATTTTCTTATTCTTGTATTCTCTTATGCAGGACAACAAGTTACCGCTCTTTTTCATTAGTCCAGAATGGTTAAAATCTGTTTAGTTAATCTTGCAGGATTCTTGCAGGGGTGGGTGGAAAGTCTAAAAACAACAAGTCAACTATCTCGGATGACAAATATAATTTTGACTCAGTAGTGAACTCCCGGATGCAAAAACTTCTGCCCAACCTACCAGATCCCATTCTTTAAAAAGACAAAAAAAAAAAACCCTCATTCTACCAGTTGAAGAAATGCCCCAAAAGCTCCTGCTAGGAGGTTTAATCTGCTTCAGAGAAGAAATGTTGCTTAATCTGCAGACAATCCTTTCAGAGGAACCAACAATCTGGGGACTTTTGAGAAGCTGTGTGGATGGAAAACTCCAAAGGAAGTCAACCGCTGGCTGGAGAGAAACTTCAGTGGGTGGGGAAGAAAAAGAAAAGAAAAGAAAAGAAAAACTTCCTGCATGTATTGCCAGAAGAAATGGAAAGGAAATAGTGGAAAGGAGGAGAAGGAGGAGGAGGAGGTGGATGGGCTAGGAGGAGTGGTGGTGAGTCAAACCAGTTTTTCACTCCCAAATTTGGACCCCTGCCATCCCTTTTGCGAGAAAGTTAGCAAGAGAGAGAAGAACACCGTTGAAAGAAAGTTTTTGTTTTGGGAAGGAGCATCTCAGGGACTGACCTTGGATGGAAGAGAGGAAGATGATCCCAAGATCCTTCCCGTGGAGAGGAGAAGCAGAGCGGCTTGCTTGTTCACGGACTCTGGGCAGTCGACATGAACGGCCCTCCACCGAGCCAGCTCAGGAGGAAATGAAGAAAGACGTTTGGAGGCAAGGCTGAAAAAGTTAGACTTCCCTCTCGGCTGCGAGAAACTTTTAACCACTTCCTTGCTCAGGGGTTGGGAAATTCTCGCTCTGTGTGTGTGTGTGTGTGCACAGGATGCCTTTTGTGCAACGAAGAAGGAGCAAGCTCACCGCCTTAAAGGATGCAGGGAGGGGTTGGTTTTGCAAGCGGAGATGCCAAAATCACCTAAACCAGCGGTCACCAACCAGTGCTCCGTGGTGGTCCACTGGTGGTCCACGAGAAAAATCTTGGTGGTCCGCAGAAAAATTATTTGCATTTTTTTATATTGCACTAAATCAGGGGTCAGTCATTAGGCAGATCCTATTCGTAGTCCGCCGGATTTAAAATTATGAATTTAGTGGTCCCTGAGACCCAAAAGGTTGGGGACCCCTGATCTAAACGATGAAATGTTGTAGACAAGGGAGGTCACAGAAGACTTTGATGGTGACTCCGTGGCACAGCAACACACTGGAAAAGTCGGGGGGGGGGGGAGAGTGGCCCGAGTACAGAGCTCAGCTCTTCCACCCAGACGTAAAAATCCTCCTGTCACTCATGGATGGAGGTGGGGGTAGAGTTGTGAGAAAGTAAATAAACCCCAGCTATAATGACCTGGTCCAAGTTGAGACTAAGGACAGAAGAATGTGATTTTCCACAACTAAATAGAATACAGCTGGAAGGGACCTTGGAGGTCTTCTAGTCCAGCCCCCTGCTCAAGCATTTCAGACCATTTCGGACCAATGGCTGTCCAAACTCTTCTTAAAAATCTCCAGTGATGGAGCACCCACAACTTCTGGTGGCAAGCTGTTCCACTGGTTAATTGTCCTCACTCTTTGGAAATTCCTCCTTAGTTCTAAGTTGCTTCTCTCCTTGATTAGTTTCCATCCGTTGCTTCTTTTTCCTGCCTTTTGATGTTTTGGAGAATAGCTTGGACCCCCCACCCCTCCTTCTTTGGTGCAGCCCCTTAAATGTTGGAAGACTGCTATCGTGTGTCCCCCTCCCCAGTCCTCCTTTTCGTTAAACTAGACATACTCAATTCCTGCAACCGTTCTTTGTTGTTTTAGTCTCCATATTTCAACGCGTTTGTGTCTCCGTAACACCGGGTGTGCATTTGTGAATGCATGCGCATGCACGTGTGTGTGTGTGTGTTTCATCAGAACAGCAGAAAAGAATCCCTTGATCCCGATTAGAATACGGAGTTCCTTTTCGGGAACAAATGAGAAGTAGAAGCGCAACGCAGATGATGGGAGTCAAAGATTATTCTCTGGGCTCAGTTTTTGTCCAGATGGTTAAAAAAAGCAGGATTCGCTCTCTGGGTCAATGGCGCTGTTATCCATTGTGTCCGACTCTTGGGCATTCTGTGGGCCAGGTCCCTTCCCATTTTGCATTACAGGTAGTCCTCGACTTAACAGTTCATATAGTGACCGTTCAAACTACAACAGCACTGAAAAATGTGACTCGTGGCTGTTTTGCACACTTATGACCATTGTAGCGGGTCCCCCATCCTGTGGCCATGTGATTAAAATTCAGAGACACAGCAACTGGTGTTGGGATGCTAAGAACCAGTCACAGGCATGTCTTTGAGCAAATGCTGGCCTGAGCAAAATGCTCTTCACTCATCATGTTTATTGCATTTTTATATATTCTTGTTACAGTCATAAGTTAGTCTTCACCATTCAATGTTTAAACACAGTTTACTCATTAGATAATCCAATCAAGCAACTCCTAGTTACATATTATACTAGTAGCTAGAAGACAATAGACAGACAGGAAAAGATAAGAGATAAGAAGATAGAATACACAAGACATCTTGGTTTGCCTTACCGGAGCAAAAGGTGATAGAATCAAAGGTCATAGAATTATAAGGTTTAAAGGGGGAGACTTTGGGGTTTCTATATCAAGACAGTTTGCTGCCTATAAAATATATAAACCCTACAAACTGGTTCATACTTATGACCGTTGCTGTGTCCCCGGATCATGGGAGCCGAGCCAGATTCATTTAACAATCGGGTTAATAACTTACCAACCGCAGTGGTTCACTTAACAATGGTGACAAGAAAAGTGATACAACGGGGCAAGGTTCACTCAACAAATGTCTCACTTAATGACAGAAATCTGGGGCTCCATTGTGGTCGTTAAGTCCAGGACTAGCTGTACTTTTCTTTGAGTTTTTCTGTGCTGTGGCTGGGGTCAGCTTTGACGGTGTCCAGCCACCGTGTCCTTCCAGCGGCCTGGTTTCCTTTTACCAGTAACTCTTCCAAAATTAACTGTTTTCTCCAGTAAATTCCACCACCACCCCCCTTTCCCCGCCCGACACGGCCAAAATAACTGAGACATAGCAAGACGCTTCTTTTTTTAATTTTTAATGTTTAATTTTCTAGCAGACGAGCTGAACATCATAGAACTCCCCTCCTTTTTTTTTTTTTTTTTTTAAAGTTAGTGTTTCATACTTCCTGCAATAAAACTATTTCAAGGAGCAGCTTCAGTAAAGAAGGGAAATGAGAAACAACCAAGGACAATTAAAAAAACAACAACAACAACACCACAAAAACGACCCACAAACCCAAAAATATATACCACGATCACAGTTGATTGGCAGATCAAAGCATTTCACCAAAGTTGAGGGGGAGGGGAAGGAGAAATAGGGAAGGGGAGAAAAATATTTCACCCAGTCGTTGTTTTTTTCAGTGCTTTTAAAAAAAAAAAAAATCCAAAAAAAGTGATCCGTCTTCACCATCTGTCTTTTCAAGTCTGTGCAGGCTTCAGAGCGTCAGGCTGTCTTGCTAGAGGACGAAAGCATCCGTTCGTTCTACATTATCCGTAGACCCTGAATGGAGGACTCTAATGTCTAGACGGAGAAAAAAAATAAATATTTGATTCTACATATATTAACTGCAGCTAGAATTGTTATTTGCACAATTCTGGAAAAGCAAAGAGATTTCCCACAGAGAGGAGAAAGTGATTTAAAAAAATAAAATAAAAACAGAATGTGTGGAAATGAACAGACCGACGTCGGAAATGAAGGAGAAAAAGAACAAACCGAATATTATTCTACGATACGGGATGCGTTTTACCAGTGGTTTAAATCGAGCCGGTTTAAATCGAGCCTTTTTACTAAACCGTGATTTGAATCGACTTGGTTTAAATCAAACCCACCTCGATCAGCGGGCAGCTCTCAGAACTTCAAACCTGAGTCGTAAAGTAATCCTCAGGTGGTGGTGGTGGTGGGTGTGTCGTAACTTTGAACGATCGTTAAGCAATTGGTCGTTAGTGGAGGATTAGCTGCATAAAATTCTGCAACGAAGCTCAGTTTTCGTTGTAAAATAGTCCGGTTTCTGGAGCGCCTTACTTCTATTCTATCCCAAGACCCCGATTAAGTAGCCGTAGCAGCTAATAAAATAATACACTGAACAAGAGAATAAATGTCTCTCTCTATGAGTTTAATAATATTCAGGTTCCTAATGCTATCACTGCCTGGCACGAAGAAGTTCCGATTAAGATGGCTTATACATAAAAATCGAGCCGACCAGCGGTCAGCGCTGAATTGGAGCTAGGTACAGAGTTAACGGAGTTCAAGAGAGTTTGGATTTAGCTCCGTTTGCGGGAGCGTCGAGATTCTAGGCTAGTTCCTCTCTTGACTCACCCTGTCTCTTGCTTCTCCTACAATTACACTGTTAACAGAGCAGCTGGCAAACATGGTGTCAACTGCAGGGCTGGGCTGGTATGATCCATCAAGGATGAGCCGGGCAGTCGAACGTACCTTGAAATCCCAGATGGTCATTGCTCCGTCAATACCAGTGGTGCAAAACTTGCGACAATCTTGCTTGTCCACTTCATAAATAGACACTTGACTGCAAGAAGAGGAGGAGGAAGAGAATGGAACCAGCATTAGACTCAGAAGAAATTGTGCTAACTCTGCCCAATGCCGGGAGTTCAATCCTGGCCAGCTCAAGGTGGACTCAGCCTTCCGTCCTTCCGAGGTCGGTAAAACAAGGACCCAGATTGTTGGGGGCAAGAGACTGACTCTGATAACCGCTGTAAAGCATTGTGAAGTGGCATATATGTCATATTGTGCATATATGCTGGCATATAGGTGCTATTGCTATAGAGGGGACTCTTGCCAGACTTAAAAGAACAATCTGCGTAGCGAACCCTACGGTCACTCACGTAATGCTGTTCTGATGCAGCGTCTCCAGTGTGGCGTGGCGGTCCTCCGTCGTGGCTCTCTTGTCCATGTTGCGGAAACGCTCCATGGCCGAAACGTTGCGCTGGATGCTCTGCTTAGGAATGTCGAGCTTCGAGACGAAATTGAGGGCTCCGCGGTCGTCGCAGTTGAAAAGCATCGGGCAGCAATCGTGGCCCTGGAAAGGGAAAAAAAGAGCATCCGTGCTTTAGGATCGGCGCTTCTCAAAGCCTGAAAACGCCGGAGACTTCCAACTCCCAGAATTCCCCAGCTCTCCGGAGCTTCACAAACAAAGCAGAAGGCACTTACGGCAGCCACCACGCTGTTCTCCGAGACAAAGGAAACGCTCAGCAAGGGGAGGAACTCGGTTTTCAGTTGGAAGAGCCTGAAACACAAACCAAGACGGTTAAGGACGTAGCACATCGCAATGAAAATTAATAAAATTTATACAAGGGCTATCCACAAAATAGATGACGTTTTTGTCTGTAGCCAGAAGGGGCGGAGCTAGCGCGGCCATCTTTGGTCTGTGCGTCCGCCGCTCAGTCTGCATCCAGTCGTGCTAGTGGGAGGTTCGTCTCGTTGCCCGTTATTTCACAGCAAACGTTTGAAATGTGTGCTGCCATTGAGAATCCCTCCAGTTGTGAGGTGCGATCAGTGATAATAAGGTTTTTGTTGGCAAAAAACCATAAACCGATTGAGATTTTTCGGCAACTGTGTGAAGTGTATACGGGGACAACATCGTCACTGAAGGTGGAGTGCGCCAATGGTGCATTGAGTTTAAAAATGGCCGAACTGATGTTCGCGATGAACATGATCTTGCACCAAGCGACTCCCACTTGTTTCATCCTTCAATGCATTCCATTGACTGGCTCAAGTCTC
>JAEANM010022183.1:0-11666 GCA_017656035.1 Myanophis thanlyinensis
CACCACAACAAAAGAACTCGCAAGGCCATCACACAGCCCATTATACCAACATTAACTCCATCAATTAATCAAGAGGCGGCAGCGCAGCCAACCAGCCCAGCACACCACGCCCTCTCACCAGTATTTATAGAGAGACAGCAGCTCCAGTCACACACTTCTTGCACTGGCATGAAGCAGAAGGCATCAGCCTGAAGATGATGAGTGGGATCTCGCGAAAACATTGCGAAGATATTCTCAAACCTATACGGGAAAAGACCCGAATAGACCTAGACCTGCATACCTACACCCGTGAAAATCTACAAAAACAAATATGTGTGTGTGTATATATATTAATAACTTAATTAGGCTAACCCCATTAGCCTCTTGTATTGAAAAGAGATCAAGACACAAATGACCCAGAAGATTACACCAACGACCCAAAAGATTATGATGCAGGACCAAGGACACCAAATATTGGTTAATTGTTTATTCTGCTGGTATTTTATTTCCCTCCCATATTTGGGTAACCAAGTATCTCCACAAATGAAACACTGACCAACTGACGAGAGCTAAATAGCTCGAAATAGATCTATATTGGCCTCCCTGAATTTTTAAAAATACCAGCAGAATAAACAATTAACCAATATTTATATGGCACACTGTTGTCGCTAATTTCTGCCTGGATAGTCTCTTGAGATGAGCTGAAAGGCATAAGGGAGCTATGTTGTTCCCTTCCATATTTGGGTAACCAAGTATCTCCACAAATGAAACACATAAACCATGCTTGGTGAGAACTGCTGAAGGGGACATGAGCCTGTGGCCTAGAGGTTAATACAACTGCCTACAATGCAGGCTACCCAGGTTCAAATCCCATAAGGGTATGACCAACTGATGAGAGCTAAATAGCTCAAAATAGATCTATATTGGCCTCCCTGAATTTTTAAAAATATCAGCAGAATAAACAATTAACAAATATATATATGCGTGTGTGTTTGTAGATTTTCTACAACATAATAGAACATAATAGAATAAGTAAACTTTTAAAAATACAACTGATACACATTTCAAATTACCATAATTGGTTTTGTCACATAATTTTATTACAAGTGCTTTCATTCTGTTCTGGTGGCAGGGGAGGGCAATTCCCATAGTGCTCACAGTGCACAAGGGCAGAAGAACTTTAACTCTTTCTTCCTGGTGGATCATGAGAAAAAGTACCTTTTCCAGGAGCTGCCATGAATTGAGGCATGATGGGTCCACTCCACATTTAGATGGCATGAAAAAACTAATTTTAGAAATTATAAAACAATAGGAAATTGTGTTGGTTCACGGACAAAGAAAAGAGGCATGACTTTCTGTCGCAGTTACCAAACAATTTGGTTAAACCTGAGGTCTCTATGATCTTAATTGTAAGAAGGGGGTTAAATTGCTTTTATGGATGCATGTCTTAACCAAGTTACACAGTACAAATTCTTTAAAGACACATATTATTACAAATCTAGAAAATCAAAAATCAATCAATCTAAGAAGACATCTAATTATACCAATGGTTATCTGGATATTCTTAAGAATGCTGCTTCCATCAGTTCCAGCCAACATGGGTCAAGGTCTCTACTGCAGACTGAAATCCAACAGACTCTAGAGATCTAGAAGTCTCTATCAATTCAGCTATAGTCCAACTATGTCCAGAAGATGTCAGCCTACCCTTTCTCAAAATTGTGGACAAGAAAAATGAAGCATTCTGAACCTTTTCTCCTTACCAAATTGAAATGTTAGGATTGGTTAGCCTTAAATTGTGTTCATAAATGCTACTTTTGTAAGTACAGCTACAATTTTAATGGGAATATGTGTGCACTTACAAAATTAAATTGGCTTAAATATTCTTTTTCCAGAAAAATCTGGAGAGGACCTGCTTAAAAAAATGAGATATAATTGAGCTGTCCTCTATCAGAGATTCCATAACTATCTCTCAAATTATAAGTCTTAAACTCTTTGATTGATAACCTTTAATTTGAAAAATAGATTGCCAACCTCCAAACTTTTGTTTACTCAGAAACTCCTCCTCGGACTAGATATCCAACACAAGCAAGAAAATCGTAATGAGATCAAGGTATTAATGCATTTCTCAGCTTGTATGCATAACATTTTTTCCAAAAAATTTGCATTTTTCCTGCATGCCTAATACTGTTTTTTTAGACTTACAAACCCGCTTTTTTAATGGTGCAGGTTTCTCAGCAACTACTTTGCCCTTTTGTTAATTGATTTGATGGTAGTTGAATTGCCAACAGCATTATACATCTATGTAGTGCTACTCTAATTGGATCTGTTTTATGCTAGTTTTCTTCATAGCAAAAGTTTGACAGTTCCCAGTGCCCAACCCTAGGAGGTTTCAGTGCAGGGGAATGTATGTTACAACATACAGTAGTGCTTATTCTCAAGCAATGCCAAACCCATAATGCAAAATATGTGACAGCTGCCCCAGTTTTAACTTCTCTGCCTGAGGAACAGCATTCTTCTGCTATTGTCATCAAACTCTTGACACACCATATCAAGGAGGAAAGTCTTGTAGAGCAAGAGAGTGTCTGATTCAATTAATCAAAATTTGTTGACATCATGACACAGAAAGGTGAGGCAGGTAGAAAGCTAGTCATAGAAGCCCAGTCACCAAATCCAAATTATTCAACGTTCCACAGGTCCAGTCAACTTTTCCTGTTGTATACCATATAATGACAAATATAGCATATTTGATGACACTCGAGTAATGCACAGTATCATCTACAGAACAGTACACTTCGCCCCTCATCATATTTTGTTGTTAGAAATTACTTAAATCCAGCCTGAGCCAGCTGGTGGAGGAAATACGGGAAATGCAGATAAAGGAATGTTTACAGTGCAGGACTTTTAAATGTTGGTTTGGGAAAAATGGAGGTTTATGTGATTTCAGGAAATCAATTAGTATTTACATATAGTATTTTACATATTCAAATGAATGAAACTGTCAGTCTGGGAAAAACAAAGAAAAAGTGCTTAAAACAGAAAGCAAAAACAAGCAAAGAAAGAGAAAATACCTTCATTACAAATAGAAAATACATGTCTTAAAACATTAAGGTAGCTACCTCAAACACAGCTGGCAGTCTAGCAACTTTCTATCTTATCTGCTCTCTCCTTTTTGCCCCTTCCACCAATGAATGATTGCCGCATATGGTGCTAAGCTCCCACCATTCGTATTTATCCATTTTCAAAGCTGTATTTGGAATTGAAAAAAAAGAAAAGCCAGGCACATGCTCAATTGGTATACAAAAAAGCAACTTACGCTGCCAAGATATTCAATGACTGTTTCCAATCAACACAGGTGTAATAGTCTAAATGTGACTTTGGCCATGGCACAACTACTCTTGAAAAAGATGTCATGGGAAAGTAGCAGATTGTGATCCCTTGAGCATCCTAGAGGCCCCCAGTCTGCAGCTCCCCAAACCGTGCAATTCAAATTCAGCTGCAAATCACGTATTTTCAACAAAGACATTTTGCTGTTGGGAACACTAAATGGAATAAAACTGGTGTTCCAAGCCTTTCCAAAGCTTAATAAACTTATTTTCCACAGCCCCTGTCCCAAACCTGGTTTTTGCTTTTGCCCTGCCTCCATCCAAAAAAGAAAATGAATGGGCCTGTATTTAATCCCCTCTGTTAAGGATAGTCCTCCATTTGGAGAATGACTACACAGCGGAACGTTGTGAGAGTGGTGTGGTAAACTACACAAACCAATATACTGATACACTGAGTAGGAAAATAGGTTTTTATTTTAATGGAAATAGAGGTTTAGCAATGTCCATCATTCAGTCTGAATTCATTCACAGTCAAGTCAGTCATCAAACCGTTCAGTTCAGGGATAATCCAATACTCAAAGTCCATTACCAAATATACAGTTCAATGCAAACAGTAGCAACTCAAAGAATACATGCTGGTTAACACAAGGCTCTTCTTCAGTGATGAACACCCTACATTCAGTAACCAACAACCCACATCCAGTAACCCACCATCACAAGTGATTCTGGCTTCTTATTGCTGCTTGAGGAAGCAGTAGCCAATCACATTTTTCTTTAAAGCTATAGTACACTTAAAGGTAAAGTAATAAACCTTGGTAACAGTAACAATCTTGGTTTATATATTGTCTACCCAACAATTGTTAGTTTTACATTCCTAACACTCAAAATCTGTCCAAAGCATCAATCGATTTTTCAGGTCTGCTCTGGAGCATATTAGTTACACACAGCATTGAAAAATTCCTTTGACTTAGTGGTGGAACACAAACTATTTCTTCATAGGATTTGTTCGATTTATGAAATATAGGTGCTACTTTCCTGAGGCACCTGAATGGTCTATCTGTTCACCACATTTGGAATGGATTTCAATAAGGCAGGATAAGGGAAGTTACCATATGGCCTTCTAGATGTTTTTTTAAACTGTAATTCCCAGTGTTGGAGTATTGGAAGTTATAGTTCACCAATATCCAGAGCCTACCATGCATTATAACAAACTTACAGTGTATCCTTATGAGACTATTAGTTAACGTATCATTTGCTTGGTTGGATGCTGGCATTAGCTTAACCCACTCTACTACTTAATGGTTGTGATTTCAGTGGCTAGGTTCACATACAGATTTAACCATGACGGTAAGACCTCATAGCCGTACTTGGGTAAAATGCTAGATTTGATTAATTTTAACTTTGATTAATTTTTATGGCTCGGTTTTGAATACAAACCCAGCTCTTTTGGTTAACATAGTACATTATGTCAATCTAAACAATAGCTTAACTTGGAAATGAATCTTCTGTATTTTATTACTGACTTTGACTCCTTTTATTATTATACTAATTCTATTTTTCTTATACGAGTACATGTTGATCTCAAACAGACTTGAAACATTATCCAGTCGAATTATGGTACTTAGTAATACAAAAGTGGTGTTGCTAGAGTATCCACAATAGGAAGGCATCCACAAAACTGTTCTTAAAAACAATGTTCCTAATCATAGAGAACTTGCAACTTCAAAAGGCTTATTTATATTATAGGAAATTCATGGCAGATATGCTCTAGTTCTTCCTTCATGAAAATATTGGTTTACGCCCATTTGCCAAAGCAACAGAGAACAAATTTACTTCGTCATCTCCATATCGGTCTTTTAATCATCACAGTAAAAACTGTAACAAAAGAAAGCTTGAGTGAAACCAAATTCTATATTGGTTGATCATTAAACTGAAACAACATTCAAGGCACTTCCCTGATGGTCTGCTTTAATCATATTCTCTTCTCCACCTTCCCCATATTTTATAACACATGGTGGCTTATTAAAACAGAATGTCAAAGGAAATGCATGTTACTGGTACAAACCAGTTCTTAAAAATATTCCATAGCCCTAGACACACCTTTCAACAGAATCATTCTTCATTATTCTTCACCTGCTTCTGCCCTTTTACCTCTGAACGAGTACCTGTGCAGAGCAAATATTGTGATCCTGGGCCTAAACAAGGTATTTTCTCTCACCAATGCTTTGTTTCTCATTGTTCATAAGAACAGCTAAAAATACAGCAAATATATCATGCACTTCTATTAAACAATTTAGGACCATATTTCTCAACTTGGCAACTTTTGTTGAAGTCCACACATCTTTAAATTGCCAAAGTTGAGAAACATTGATTTAGGAAAATAAGTATATGAGGGATATGCTCTTATTTCAACAGCAGATGCTGCAATATCAGTTGTCCCACCAATTTCCCACCATTATCTTTGCAAAGATGTATCTATAATCATTTCCTAATAAAGAGGCTATCATATATTCAAAATAATAGCATCATGGAGTCTGGAGTGGTCCTCATGCTCAGTGCAAGACTCAGATTAAAATCTTCTGGCTGTTTACAAGAATGGATCTACCATAGCAGAGATCATCCTTTTCCTTATAACCAGTTTCATGTTAAAATTACTCTTACTGTTTGGAAGTTTTTCCTAATAGTCAAACAAAATCTATCTTCCTGTATTTTAATCTTATCATTCCATGTACTAAATTAGTAAAGAACATTCTTGGCCTTTTTCAGTGAAGCCCTTCTGCAGATACTTGCAGAGTCATGTCATCTTCAATTTCCCTTCTTAATAATAAATAGATCCTTCAATCTTTCATCTGAAGACTTAATTTCTAGTCTCCTGATCAGCTGCTTGCATTTTTCTGAATGTGTTCCAGTGTCTCTGAATTAAAGAGTGATGCCTAGAGCAGGAGACCATAATTTAATTTAATTTAATTTAATTTAATTTTTAACAGGATTTCTATACGAGAAGGCTCGGACCCTCAGGGCTGTCAGACGACACCATCCCGACAGTGGAACCCCGAGGAGGCCTGCCCTGTGGGAACGCACTGGTCGGCTGGAGGCTGACGATGGCAACAGGGGGTCCCATAAGTACCCGGGTCCCAAGCCATGGAGCGCTTTAAAGGTAAGCACCAACACCTTGAATTGCACCCAAAAGGCCACAGGGAGCCAGTGCAGCTCGTGCAGGAGAGGTGTAATATGGGAGCTCCGAGGAGCTCCCACAATTACCCGTGTGGCTGCATTCTGCACCAACTGCAGCCTCCGGATGCTCTTCAAGGGGAGCCCCATGTAGAGGGCATTGGCATAGTCCAGGCAGGAGGTCACAAGGGCAGAAGTGACTGTACAAAGGGCGCCCCGATCCAGAAAGGGCCACAGCTGGGAGATCCTACGGACCTGATAAAAGGCCCCCCTGGAGACGGCTGTGATATGATCATCCAACGACAGCCATACATCCAGGAGGACACCCAAGTTGCAAGCCCCTTCCGCAGGGAACAAAATTTCCCCCCCACGGCCAGCGATGGAATAAGCTGGCTATATCTGGGCGCAGGAAACCACAGCCACTCAGTCTTGGCCGGGTTGAGTTTGAGCCTGTTTTGACCCATCCAACTCCACACAGCCTCCAGGCAACAGCCCATCACTTCGATGGCTTTGTTGGGGTGGTCGGGTGGAAATGTACAGCTGTGTATCATCAGCGTACTGATGAAAACTCACCCCAAAACCATGGATGATCTCGCCCAGCAGCTTCATATAAATGTTGAACAGCAAGGGCGAGAGGACCGACCCCTGAGGCACCCCACATATTAGGGGCCTCGAGGTCGATCTCTGCCCCCCTGTCAACACAAATTGCGAATGGCCGGAGAGGAAGGAGGAGAACCACTGTAACATGGTGCCCCCCACTCCCAACCCCCCCAACCGCCGCAACAAGATACTGTGGTCAACAGTATCGAAAGCCACCGAGAGATCTAATAGGACCAGGACAGAGGAATAATCCCTGTCCCGTGCCTTCCAGAGATCATCAACCAACGCGACCAAAGCCGTCTCCATGCTGAAACCAGGCCTGAAGCCCGATTGGAGGGGATCCAGATACGCTTCATCCAGATGCTGAGGAAGCTGTCATGCCACCACGGTCTCAACAGCCTTCGCTTAAAAAACGAAAGTTGGAGACCGGCTGATAGCTAGACAACAAGGTTGGGTCCAGGGATGGCTTCTTGAGGAGAGGTCTCACCACCGCCTCTTTCAGGGTGGCAGGCAGGAACCCATCTCTCAAAGAAGCATTAATAATCCCCTGGAACCAACCTCAGGTCACCTCCCAAGTAGCCGACACTAACCAGGAGGGGCATGGATCAAACGAACATGTGGTGGCATTAAGGCTACCCAGCAATCTGTCCACTTCATCTGGGGTCACAGGGTCGAACTCAGCCCAGATAGTCTCACCCAAGACCGGCCCTGCCCCCATCCAGAAAAGCCCAGTCAGAGTCCAACCCTCCTCGAATCTGAGTGATTTTATCCTGCAGAAAACAAGAAAAATCCTCGCCCTGCCCCTGCAAGGGATCCTCCTGCTCCCTAACCTCAAGAAGGCAGCGGGTCACCCTAAAGGGAGCAGCCAGGTGATTTTCTGTGGATGCAATAAGGGTGGAAAAGTGAGAACACTTCGCTGTCCTTATCGCCACTAAATATGTCCTAATATAGGATCGTACAAGTATTCAGTCAGATTCGGAGTGGTTAGCCCTCCAACCACTCTCTAGGCATCTTTTCCAGTGCTTCATCTCCCTTAGCTCCCCGGAGAACCAGGGAGCCAACTGGGATTGACGCCAGGTCAGAGGCCACAAGGGCACGACCTGGTCAAGGGCCCGGGCTGCCACCCTCTCCCAGGCGGCTACCAGGTCCCTGACAGGGTCGTGTGTGTGTGCCTCAGGAAACGACCCAAGCTCCATCAGGAACCTTTCAGGGTCCATTAGGCGCCTGGGGCGGAACCATTTTATCTGCTCCGCCTCCCTGCGATGAGGGGGTGTGGAACAGAAGTCGAGTCTAAGGAGCGAATGATGACAGGGGCTCAATCAAAACATCCCCTAAACCTAGATCATTCTGCCACTGATCCGAGCGACCGCTGACCATGCTAATAGATTGCACCTCTCCCCTGCAACAACCCCCCTTCCTTGATCCAAACCTCTGTCCCCCCGGACCTCCCGGCATTCCCAGACCTCGGTCTGGCCTCAACCTCAAATGGGGGATCCCCCACCCCCCATCTAGACAACCCCCTCCCTAACCCCAGTAAAAAATTAGTAAAAAATACTCAGATCTATAAGCCCAATGGGGGGTGTATCTAATGGGGCCACATTCCCTTATATCTCTGCGCCAGCGAGATCGTCCATAATTGTGGACTACTGCGTCTTGCAGTGAGGCGCCACCAGGACCCGTGACATTGACTGCGTCTATTCCCCTTGATTATTCCACTATAATCATGGTGTTTGAACCAGAGAATAAACCAGAAAATCAACTACACAGGTTTTTAAAGGAAATAAATATTTGGGTCCCTTTTGTTCATAATTCAGGTCCCGGTATCTGAGGGAAACAGCATTGACCACTCTTATGGATGTTCTCAGTTAGGATCTTTCCTACTGAGACTGTCACTGGCATTCAGCACTATTGATTGTGGAATTATTTCTCAGATTGGAAGAGATTTCTGTTTGAAAATGTCTGTTTACTGCCCTGAGTCATTTGATTGATTTGTTATAAATAAACAAAAAAAAGACTTACACACAGCCAAAAATTCCATTGGACTTTGTTATCACTATATCATATTGATAACTGATATTATCATTCCAAGATCTTTTTCACAACTATCATTAACCAAACATGTGATTTCTGCTTCCTAATGTGGAAAGCTTTGCATCCGTCTTTGTCATTATGAGTTTTCTAGCTATTTATCTATCCCATCCAATGTTAAGTCATTTGCTCATCCAAGTAATTAATAAAAAAATCTGTCAATGTTGAATGGAGAACTTGATGCATCTGAAGAAGTTATCTCCTTCCAGTATAGTGGGAACTTTAAATGATTACTGATGTCAATTCATTCAACTGTTACACTATCTAGGTCTGACTCAAACAGTAATCAGAATGTCATGGGGTGCATATCAAATTCTTTAATACTGTATATCCCCTCTCATTGTTACCATAAAAAATGAAATATAGTTAGTTTGATGAGGCATTCTTGATTAATCCATGCTGATTTCTAATGATTATGACATTGATTTCAAGGTGACCACAGAGCAACTGCTTTATGAATTTCTATAGAATCCCAGTACCAATGCAAACTGGCTGGCTTCACATCCTCATTCTGTTTCCTGTTTGTTGAAAATAGGGACATTTGTGTTCCTGTAGTCATTGGGCAATTTATTCAGTCTCCAGGACTTCTCCAAGGTAATGCTGATGTTTAGTCAAACCCCCTCGGCAAATCTTTCCTACCTTGCAATTCATCAACGTCTGGACATCTCAGTTCAAAATAAAAGAGTATTTCCCTAGGTAACCTGCTCCTATTCTGAACCTTTACAGTTGCAATGATGCAATGTATATTCTGTGGCTGATGGAGACTTTTTATATGCTCTCACTAAATAAATGATTCACTGATTTATTTTGTCCTTAAAAACTTTCACCATATACTAACACAAGCTATAATCAGGAATTTTTAAAAGAGAGATTTTGAGGAGGGGGTGATATGTGATTTTTTTTTTTTTTAAAAAGAACAATTTCTAGGATTTTTGCAGAAAGCCATTACTAATTTCCCTGTGGGAGGAACCATAAGGAAACAATCTGGCTGAACAGGCTCCAGGGTTGGTCATCACTTGTTCAAATTGCTCCCTCCCTCTTTTGTACTTTTGTATCTCTTTTTGTCTGCCCTAAATCTCCATGTAGTCAGCCTACCCTGGAATAGTTCATCCTAAATTCTAATGACAAACATACACACAGAGATTTCCTGTATTTTTCCTTTCTTTTACTGGCAGTTTTCTTTTTACATTTAACAACCTCTAACATAGACTTAGTTGGTGTACAGCAGATCATTTCCAACAAGTACACCACCATAACTGTTACATCTGTTTTTAGACCAGTCATTATCAGTTCGGACAAACAAGTGATGTTACAATTTTTAAAAATTGGATATTTACTACTTAATTTATGCTTCGCTTAGAATAAATGAATTTTTCTCACACAGACATGCATCACTACCTTTCCCAATCCTTTTCGAAGTATTTGAAATCATTTTAATCACTCAAAGTAATGTAGTGTTCCAGTAGAAGAGTGTATCCATAGCTCAGGGTTGAATGTGAATCTTGTGGCTCCCTCTGAAACTGGTGGTTTGCTCATAAATATTTCATTAACCAACCAGATAATATCATCAATCTAATTTAGTTATGCCAACAAACTTAGGCACATCATTATTCATGTTGGTAGATTACTCCACTGAAGAAAATGCGAAAAAAAACTCCATCTAAAAGTTGAACTTGAAGATTTTTATTGTACAATTTACATAATCGTAAATTACAATCTATTGTCCATTTACATAAAAGACATTGTAATACAAATATATTTTAAGGTAGATACTTCACTCTCTTCTAACAAGGATTGGGAATCCAGGGGTCAAAGATTAGGGGTAAATATTGATAAAGAAATTTACTGTTGACATGTAATAAGTATATTATTGTTTATATAAGATTTCTAAAGGAAGTTCTTTACAAAATAACAAATATATCTGTAAAATCCATAGAACATTGGGTTTAAGAAGCTTTCCATCTCAGGAGAGAGAACACCATATGGATTACATAAGTCAGTGTGACTGCAAATGCAAAAACCTAGAAGAGAAAAGAAGAGAATTTAGCCTGGGGGTTTGGCCAGTCAAAGTCATGTGCTTCTGCGGTCATTTTCTAATTTTTTTCTGGGATGTCCTAACACTGACCTTTTCCCCGAGCAACAGTCTTGCTGTCATTTTTCTTGCCTTTGCTTTTAATTTTCTGTCCTAGCACAGAAACATTTTGTTTAACCACTTCTCCCTTTTTACTTTAGTACCCATTTCTCCCTTTTTACTTAAGTACAATCAGATTTTGGGATACATTGCAGGCACATTTATTGTATGCTGATTTTATACACACATACACACACACATCATTGAAACATAACTATCAGCGAATCCATCACACTTGGATGATATTACTATTGTAAAATATCAACAAGTGCTTCTAGCTATAAGGATTTGCTCTTCTAATGCAGGGGTGGGCAAACTTTTTGACTTGCGGGCCACAATGGTTTCTAAAATTTGACAGAGGGGCCGGGCCAGAA
>JAEANM010022184.1:0-11666 GCA_017656035.1 Myanophis thanlyinensis
CTGTGGAAAGAAGCTTTTCTTCATTCTTTCTGTGTTTGCCTTCAGAGAGCGAAAACGTCTTCCCGACCGCATCGTGGAAAACAGAGTATTGTTGGGGTGGCTGGGGTCATTATATTTAATACCATTTTTTTGGTTTAAATTATGCCTTTCAGCTGGGTGTTAATTGCCTCATATCGTTTACTTACTCTGTCAGGAATCTATTTCTGATTATTACTTTGGTCAAGCCTTAATAGATTTCTTTTCTTTTCTTATCTTTATTTTGACAAGTTCTTTTCAATATTTGCTACTCTAGGAAATCTGCCTCTCTGATATAGGTCCTCAAAAAAAAAAAAAAAAAACCTGTGGAGTTTCTGGTGCTTTTTGAGCTTGGTTATTTTCTGGCAGACATTTCATTAACTGCCTAGTTAATATTATCAGTGCTAGAAGAGAGTGGGGTTTGCTCTATTTGTATACTAGTGGCTTGCCCTGTCAGTGTTGGTGGACATGTTCTTAATTGTTGATTAGGCTGTGGTTTATTGTTTGAGTTTAAAAATAGGAAGTAGAAATATGATGAGTACTGGTGTTAATAGTCCATTCTCAATAAGCTGAAGGCTAATTCTTACAGAAGAAAAAATTACACACTTTTTCAAAATAAGACAATTTTTCATCTAATTAATTATTGATGTGGAAACAGGACTTGTGAAGTTTCTTTTCCTTTCAAATGAACATATGCCTTTGCATTATACCAAGGGTGTCAAACTCAAGGCCCGGGGATCAGATCCGGCCCACAGGGTACTTAGATCTGGCCCATGGGCCCACTCTAGAAACAGTGAAAGACTGGCCTGTGGTGCTTCTACCAGCCAAAACAAACTCCCGAGCTCCATTTTCAGCTGCCATAGTCTCCTGCAACCCTCTGCCAGTGAAAACAGAGCTCAGGAGTGTCCAAGCAGCCTCCCAAACTCCATTTTCACTGGCAGAGGGTTGGAGGAGGCCGTAGCAGCTGAAAATGGAGCTTGGGAGCCCATTTTCGCTGGCAGAGTGCTCGTGCCTCCACAAGCACCCTTGACAGGAGTGACGTTGAGCTGGCCACGCTCACCTAGC
Source organism: Myanophis thanlyinensis (assembly GCA_017656035.1). Taxonomy (NCBI): domain Eukaryota; kingdom Metazoa; phylum Chordata; class Lepidosauria; order Squamata; family Homalopsidae; genus Myanophis; species Myanophis thanlyinensis. Next base: position 1,081 of record JAEANM010022184.1, read on the forward strand.
CATGCCCATCTGTCCTCCCAAGATCAAACACAACCCCCATGTGGCCTTCAATGAAATCAAGTTTGACACCCCTACATTATACTGAGGCAGACAGTTGAGACATCTAATCAATTATCTGTCTTGATTGTGGTGCTTCTTCCTCTGAAACCTTCTTCCTCTGAAACTTTCTGCATAAGATCTTTGGGCTGAGCAAGAAAAAAACTTCCAAAGGAAAAAAACCAAGAAAATCCAGTTGCCTCCTGAAAAAGCACCTTTGAGAGAACCATGTCCTGGATGACTAAGCATCTCTGTAGACTTTTAGCTGTGCATTTTGGGATGAACACACTTTGAATGGTGTGGGAGTATGAACGGATTTCCAGAAAGAAAGAAAAAATTGCAGACTACAGGAACCATTAGCACCAGAGGAGAAATTCAGCAGGTTCTAGCAGGTTCGCTAGAACCGGTAGTAAATTTTCTAAACAGTTCAGAGAACCGGTTGTTAGAAGGAATCTCCTTTTGTTTTTTCCCACTTTACAGGGTTAATCCTGTCAGGAAGGCAGGAAAAAAACATTCTGGTGTTGTTTCTAACCTAATCTTTATTGCCCTGCTTACAGAAACTGCCCACCCAGTCACATGACCCCCCCAGCCACGCCCATCAAGCCACACCCACAGAACTGGTAGTAAAAAAAATTGAATTCTACAACTGATTAACACTAACTCAGGTGACCTTGAGGATACAAATAAACCTCCAGGTGGTTTAATGACCCTCTAAAACTGTGGTGGCGAACCTATGGCATGAGTGCCACAGGTAGCATGTGGAGCCATCTTGCTGGGCACACAAACTGTTGGCCAATTTACCTCCAGCTGAGCATGTGCTTGTGATTGCCATGCATGCATGCGCAATTGCAGAGACCCAGCTGGTCTTCGGGACTCCTCTGTGTATGCGCGCGTAATTGCAGCAGGAAATCCAGCTGGTCTTTGGAGCTCTCCTGCGATTGATCATGTGTGTGTGAGTGCCTGCATGCAGTGTGTGTGCATTGCACATGCAAAAGCTGCATGCATGCACAGATGGTGCGGTTGCACATGCAGCGAATGTGGAGGAGCTGCATGCAAGTGCAGATGACATGCGCAAAGTGCGTACTTTTTGGCACTCAATAAGTAAAAGGTTCGCCACCATTGCTCTAAAAGAATGCAATTGACCAGCTGTTTGCAAGGAATATAAATCCTTCCACTCCCCACCATCCAGTCAGAGCTGAAGAAATTTCTTGGATGAGAAGCGAAACATCTTCAAATAAAAAACAAGAAAGTCGAGTTGCCTCCTGAAAAAGCACCTTTGGGACAACCATGACCTGGATGACTGAGAATCTCCATAGACCTTTGGGCTGAGGACTGTAACCTGGAATCTTTGGAAGAAAAACCAAGTCAAGTACCTAAATGGATCACAGGCAAGATTCTGACCCATCTCTCTCCCTCCCTACGTCCCTCCCTTCCTCTCTCTCTCTCTGTCTTTCTCAGACATATGTGCATATGACCCCACTCTCATGATTAGACATATGTGCCATATCACCCTGCTCTCGCAAAGTGTATGTTCTTATATAGGTTCAGTAACACAAAAGAAACTCTGGCTAGGTCATGATCTACAGCTTTTGATCAGCCTGTAGAAAGAAGTAAGAAAGTTGCCTCTGTATAAGGCAGAAGCCACGGCAATTAGCTTGTTTCTGTCTGCCTACATATTTTATTTACTGCATTTCTATTGTGCCTTTTCTCTGTGAACCCCTGATGATGTACCAAACACTGTACTAATACTGTCCTTTCAAAAATTATCCGTAGGACAGTGGTCCACAACCCTTGTGGCTTGGCGGCCCAATGGGGTGGGGAGGCAGAGAAGGGGATGGCACACATGTGAGTGAGCAGCTCAACATACAAATGGTGGGCTGGTGCACATGTGAATGCACACTCAGCTTAACTTTTGCAAATTGAACTGCATGCACACATGTGTGCTGGCTCACTACTCATTCAAGTTGAGCTGTTCATGCACGTTGGCATGCCCCTCATGTGGTCCGCTTGCGAATAGGCCATGGTCTAATAATGGATCGAAGCCCAGGAGTTGGGGACCCCTACTGAATGTGGATGAGTTTAAGTCAGAGTTCAAGTCAGGCTAGTCTAAGTCCAACTGTTTCCTAGCTCTCCAATGCCTGCAGAACTTGGAGGCAGTCAAGCTTCTTAATTGCCTCGCAATATACTGATATACCTAAACCATTCCTCTGGAATGGCCAATTGCATTCACTGAAGTGTTGCAGTAGGGAATTGAACCTGCGAAGGTGGTCTGTGAACAACACTGTGGAAAAAAATGAATGTGAGTTTCACATTCAGACATGTGCTTCTTTGCTTGACAAAGCACTGCTTCTAGTAATTGCCAGAAAACTCAGCGTGTGAATTTGAGACACAATTCTAATTCAAGATCGGATTAGAACAATCTAAAGTAGGCTTAGTTGCTATGGTGCAGAAGGCAAAGTTCTGGTTGTTAACAAAAACATCATGCACATTCCATATGCTTTGTAGTGGGCTTACAGAAGATCTTTCAGAGTAAATTCATATGATTGATTAAACCAATTATCTTACTAGCTCATGCAAAACCTCAGCCTGATTTTAGGCCATCTAGTGGTAGCCAATAGATTGCTTTTTGGTTGCTATCAAGAAATCCATGACAATAAGCAATAAGAAAGACAACAAGAAGGTAGCCTATTGGATGCTGTGAGACACCTTATGAAGATGGCATTGAGAGGACCTTTCCTACTTACATATATCTAATAGTTGCAGTGCAGAACTTAAATCAAGAGTTCCATCCTTAAAATAAAATGTGACTACACGTTCAGTTTCAATGGGCGTAAAATAACCATGTGTCATTGCAAACAATACACAGACAAATTATTGGGGCCTTGTTGTTAAAGATGGCCTTGGAATTCTGCAGGAACTGCTTATATCTTAGAAAAGGAACACTGTATAGTAGTGTGTAGACACACTCTTTTTCTGTAAAAAAGACATGTTGTCCATGAAAATGGGTGTTTTGCTTCATTTATTGATGCAGTAGACTTTATTTAATGTGTTAAGAAAGCTATAGTTTTTACTTGAATTTACTACTGGAGCTTGCAATCATGAGTGCTATTATTTTATGTCTCTGTGCAAAATAAGGATGTTGTATATCAACTTTTGGGCCAGCATATCCATCCTATTCCAGCGCTGAATTTTCCTTGCATTTTTCTAATAATATTAAGAGAAATAGTTGAGTTTTCTCAACACTGCATTTTATATCCCAATTTCTCTCCTTAATGATACTTATTATTCCCCACCTCTTACAAATTGTTTGGAAGACAGTCCGATTTTGTACACATTCTACCTGTGTTGTTTTACATAATTTTCCATGAATCCAAACTTCAAAGGCTTTTATTGTCATTACCCATTCTTTTGCATATCAAAAAGGGTACAGTAGGATTTGTTCATTTAACCATGATATAAATGTAATAAATTTTTTACAGAAGTAATTAGTTTGTTGTTTAAAATACTTTTTTTTTATCATTCTCTCAATCTACAAAATACTGTGGGAAGACCAACTAAGTAAATAAAAACAATTAAGAATATGAGCATCAAAAGCGCAGAGAGGATTAACATAATAAACCCAACATATGGAAGATTATACAAAAACGATCTGGTTTTCAGAAATGGTATTTACTTAATGCCCAAATGTAATTATAAACACGTCCACTTTGTGACTGTCATTTTTAAAAAATCTGTCAGCGTCTCTAAGAGGAATGATCAGAAGATAATTTTGATGGCAGAACCTGTAATACCAGGATGAGCAAACTGTAGCCATTGGAGCTTGCTCTGGCTACTATTACTGAACCTTGATGATTATTATTTTTCTCCAGTTGGTGAGAAGAAACATAAAAACTGTAGTGTGAATCCTACATAAAGGACTTAGTGTTTTAAAAATAGTAGTCCTCAAATTATCTGCCTCCCCCAAATCAAGAGGAAAAATCAGCCTAACAGACTTCATTTTCTGTGGCTCCTGCCTCCATCTCCAAAAGTTATGATCTTCCCAGCAACAAAAATGTTGCCCAACACTATTATTGTGGGTGATACTTTCAACAGTGATTAATAACTAACTCATTCAAACAAACAAAGAAATAAACAAGTGAACTCATCTTCTTCTGCCAAGTCTAAACACTTCAATGTTCTTCCTATGTTAACTGTATTGATGTGGCTAGGACTGGATTTGTTATACCACAAATGAATTAGATCCCAAATTAATAGATAAAACATAGATTTTTTAAAAAAAGTTTCAATTTTTTTCATAATGACACTTTTAGACATCCATTATTCTGGCGTAAATTTCAATCAACTTCTCTTCCCACCCACAAAAAAAAAATAAAAGAAGAAAAAGAAAAAAGTATCTTGGTTTTATTACAATCAGTTTGGTGTTTTTCCTTTCTCTTAAGCTGTTTCATTCCTCCAATTATTTCTGTTACCTTTCCTTTCATGTTGTTTTTCTGAACAAGAAGAAAAGAAGGGAGCCTTGTATGCTGAGGAGATGGTCCACCCCCAACACAATCACATACATATTTAAACCTGTGCATGTGATTTCTATCATAATCCACAATTTTTGTGTAGGTTTTTTTTTCTTTGACTGCTGAGGGATATTTGGCATGGGTTTTACCATTGAAAATTCTGACTATTTTGCTGGGTGACTTCAAATCACCGAAAAGACCGAAAAACCTTTGAGAGGTAGAAAATATTCTTCCTGCTTCCCTCCGCAAGATAATATTACCTCAAAGATGACAATAAAGATGTAATAGGCTTAGTTTCCCTTGTTTTGTGGCTTTTTATTTAATAGTCTTATTTTGATAGTGATCAAACTGCTGAGGAAAGCCCTTGGAAAGCTTCTAAAAATCTAAAAACTGAAAAATTGAGAAGCAGCTTCCAATGGACTGCATCTCAGTAACTGGGGACAAATTATTTACTTCAAATAAGCAATTTAAGCCCCTAAACTCAGCAGAAGTTGAAGATGAAATTGTAAAGATAATCCTTGAATTGCAACCATTTGTTCAGCAATCTTTTGAAGTTAGGATGGCATTGAATGGTGGTTACAATGGGTCTTTGGAATTCTATTCCCGACTGACTCATCTTGCACATCCTTGCTTTATGACTGCTTCACTCAGTGACAGCAATTCTGGTTTCAATTGTGTTATAAGATGAAGACTACCCGTAACTGCTCTGCTTCTTCCCTGAATTTGGACTTGGTTCCAAATAAAGTTAAATAAATTAGGAAGGTATCACTTGTACAAGAATCCAGCGTTAGAACACACTCAGACAAATCAATGCTTTCTCACGACAATTTTGTTGTTCCTAATTATTTTCATAAACTGCAGCCATTAAGAAAGAAACATGGTATTCTAGACCAGCTTGTGAACTGCTTTCCTGATGATTAGATTGCTGAAGGGTCTCATCCCATAACCTGGAAGAGTTCTAATTTTTGAAGTCCTGAAAATGTTCAGCCAATGTCAAGAGACCTACTGGATACTTTCCCTACTTATATCTTTCAAACACCTCAATAATTGTTTTCTATCAAAAACAACATCAAAAATAAGGATAGATCATTTCATCATAAAGGAATTGTTCTTTCTCTGAGACTGTTGCTTCATGTTCCAGTGCCTCAAATTAATATGGATATGGTAAAAAGTCTCTCTAGATCTTTAGGTGGCTATATAGTCTTAATTGAATTTAAAATTCCAATGTTCTCACATGTAATTTAAAATGAGGAAATTTCGAAAGCTTTTTTTGTGATATCTTTTTCTTGATATCAAACCATTACTGCCTAATAAAAAGTACAGGCGTAATATTTAACTAAATTAGCCAAGAAGTGAGACCAACTTCAGAAAATGATGACACACATTTAGTGAGTTTTAAACTCTATTTTCCCCATTATTGTCCCAGAAGAATTTTTTAATAAAAAAATCTATTTTACTCATCTGCCAGAGACAAGATCAAGCTATCATCCTACAGTGATAAGAGGACTAAAGCAAGTTTTGTTAGGACTTATACTGGGATAATCTTGTATTAAATCTATTTCAACTTCACTTCCAAAGTTTGTGATTTTGCAGACCCAACTCAACAAGTCAATCCCATAAACCTCAGAGCTTCTATAGACCTTTGCAGCTTATCCAAGACAACTCTCTATTAACCTCATCCTCTTCATCATACCTTAAGTACCATCAAACTGAATCATGTTAGAAACCTAACTAAAAGCTGTTTTTAAAGAAGTATCAGAAGAAAATATCAGAATTTTCTCATATTACAGATCCCCCATTGAACCAGGCTTCAGCCTCATTCTTGGAGGATAGATATCTCTCTCCCAGACTCCATCATAACATATGTTCTTTGGCTATACTGCATTACATGAAGTTAATTCTGTATATATTCATCTCTTCTGCTCCTACAAAAGCAAATTTCCCCCAAAAAATCCTAGAGGCAATTCTTGTTGAATTTCATTTGTATGCCCAACCAATGCTTGATTTCTTGGAATGTGGCAGATTGTTCCAAAGGTGCTTTTTCAAAAGGCACCTGGACTTTGTTTTTTTCTTGAAGATGTTTCGCTTCTCATCCAAGAAGCTTCAATTTTGAAGAATTTGGATGAGAACTGAAGATGCTTCTTGGATGAGAAGTGAAATGTCTTCAAGAAAAAAACAAAGTCCAGTTACCTTTTGAAAAAGCACCTCTGAGATAACCATAACTTGGATGACTGAGAATCTCCATAGACAATGTGGCAGACTGATTTTCCAAACAGAGATGGCATTTTCAATTAGGACAATTTGAAATGTTTCATTTGCAAGTAATCTTGAAAAACAAACCTATGACACTAGAGGCTTAGATATCTTTTTTACTTCAAGCAATTCCTGCTCAGAAGGTGGCCATTTTCAAAGGGAAATTAGTATTCCCCAAAATCATATCCAATTGCTTCTGTGCCTAAACCTGACTAGTTAATTTATTAAATGTTAGAAATAATCTGTGTTGTAGATACAGCACCTGTATAACTTTCTTGATTGGATGATCCAAGGGAAGGCGCTTCCTAATCAGATTTTGAAATGGGCAATCAACTTTGGACCACCTTACATCATCTTGCAAAAAAAAATATTCCATTTACCTGCATGGAATTCTCTATGCTATCTTCATTAATCTGGCAGTAGCTTTTGGTTTGATATCCAGAGAGATGCTAGATGAAGGAAACTATCAGCCTCGTTTATATATTGTCATTTATTACAGTTAATTATGATATTGTATGAGAATACCTACATTTAGATGAAATGATTTGTTTATGGATGGATTTTCTGTGCTAATGTCCACTTTAAATGGAGTTAAATAGGGATCTGTCAATTTATTTAATGTCTGTATTAATTCCATAATATAATTTCTCTCAGACTGTGAGTACTGTTCCTGTCACTAGATCATAGACTTTCCATCACATACTGACAATACTCATTCTCCTGATTCAAATTGGTTTGTGGCAGAAACTTCAGATACCAGCAACAGTCTATGAGAATGAAAAATTAGAAATTAATTACTCTAAAGTAAAGGTCTTATTCAGTGAGAGAATATGAACTGCCATCACAACTGGAAAATCAGTGACAATTAAACTGAGCAGGTCAAGGTTTTAAATATTTAGGAATAGACTTTCAATCTTCCACCACATGGAAATAACAAATTTGAAAAATTACATGTCCCAAAGGCTTCTGTGCCATAATTAGATTCACTGGTTGCAACAATAATAATTTTGTCCTTGCAGCAGTTAAATTATTTAGGCTCAAGGTGCTAAGCCGTCTGTTATACAGTACATATATTTGTGCCTATAAAGAGATAATGACTTTAGAAGAAATCCAATCACAATTTGTAATAATTATCCTTCACATTCCTTGGGCTGCACCAAATGTACATCTTTATGTGGAACTGTGTTGTACTTCTGTTGAGGCCCACACAAGAATTTTTTGCTTGGAAATTGGCTGGAAGAAATTTCCTGGGCCAATCTGTTCTCACTGATAAGTTTATTTCTTCTTCGAAAATAAGGTATAACTAAAAATTTAAGGTGTAGCTTATGATCTCTCCAATTGCAGTCTCTTAGTAGTTATAAATATTTGGACTTGAAAAGCTATGTCAGATCAGAGATTTGGATCTTCACAATGAGAAATCCAAAGCTTCAGACTGTTGTCATTACTTTATTTTTATTTAATGTATGCTATTGCCACATTGGACAGGAGACCAAAATGCTGATGCAGAATAGTAGGTTGGCTGCCAGTTTATTAGCTCTGTTTGGTACATAGTTACACAAGATGTGCCACAAGAGAGTGAGCTAGCTGAGCACCAGAAAGAAAGATGAGAGTCAGTTCCTGCAGTGTTACCCAAGACCCTCTCGCTCCACCAAAGTCGCCTCACAAACAGGTGTCACAACTGGAAAGGTTCAGTGCCGGCAGGATTCTAACCATCCACAAAAAGCACCATCTCATCTTCCCATGGAAGTCGTAGTTATTTATCTATTCATGTAGAACAAGCTTTCAAACTGCAAGGTGGGCAGAAGTTGAGGCGAGTGGTGGGAGCTCACCCCGCCACACAGTGTTTGGACTCTAACCGCTGGAACAAAAACCGTCTCCAGTGTCATTAAGATACTGAGCCGCTATACCTCTACTATTGTTATGAAGGTTTCCCATTATACCTTCATCATTTTCATAAGTTTTTCTAATATTTTCTCCATCTCATATGGAAGAGCATTAATAGCAACGAGTTTAATGCCTTATATTCAAAAACATTAGAGATTTGATACGATCCATATTGAAATGCCTCTGCTCAGACAAAACCCTGAGACAGTTTCACAGATGTTGCTGTGCTAACTCTTGTATCAACTTGATGCTCCGTTGCTCCATATTCATAGTCCTTTACTAAATGTATAGGTTGGCCTGAAATACAGTCTGCTTATTTTCTACTGGTGAATTACTCCATTAAAATGTCTACCAAAATGGCTAAATTCTGCTCATTTGTGATTGGGGTTAAAGGTCCTGGGTATGACTCATGCTTAGGCGTGGATGGCCTCTATATCAGGCCCAGAAGGGCAATAATTCTTAATATATGCCACCACCTTTTTGTTCTTCTGACACCATAAGGGGGATATTGGCAGTAAGACAACATGTTTAGTCCAGTTTCATTTCTACTGCCTAGCAACCTACTACTGTGTTCCCATTCTTAAAAGTACTGAAGGATCTCAGACTCTCTCTGTCCATATTTTTGCATGGCAGTTCTATTGTTATAAATAATTTGTGTGAATATTTTATTGTAGATGCTTGACTCATTCGTCTTCTGAGAAGTTTGACTGTTCTTTTAGGGAGCCACCAAATTTAGTTCAAGGCCATGATGGCATTCCTATGGTGAAGTGTGGTCTAGAGTTGTAGGAGGGAAGGCCTTTTCCTCAGAGAGCAAAGAGGCAGCAGAACTTGGAATCTTTGGTGTTCAGGTAGAGAGCAAAGGTAGTCCCTCCCTAGCAATTCACAGTGTATATCTTATAATTCTGCAGATAGCTGCTTTGTTCTGGCAAGATTTCTCTCTACAGGCAGACGACAATAACAAAACTACTCAGAAGTAATTCCACACATCGTTCTTGGTTCCTTGGGCCTGACAAGTGCCTTCTTCTGAAATGTTGCAGTGTGAGGTACAGCAGCAGATGGCATCTCGTCTAAAAGTCAAGCTGCACCAAATTCAAGGACAATCAGGTTTCAGCATGAGGCAGGGAAGCCCACAGATGCCTTTCCCCCCCTCCTCCTTAGTAAAAATGCAATAAATTAAACACCTAACAACATACGTTCTTTAAGGACCCTACAAATTAACTGCCTGTGATAGTTGCCTCATGCTGTTTTTATAATAGACCCATCCTGCCCGTTTATTAGTTTAAAAAATGTTCAGCATTTGCATGTTTATTGTCTGAGGGTAAGCAGATATAACAACATAAAAAAACAACCCTTATGCCTTTATTGGATTGCGGTGTACCACTTTAATTCCTTATAGTTAAATAAACCCAGTTGAAGACTATTTATACGCCTTTTCCTCATTTTTGCAGGGCCCACATTTGGTATCCTGATTATTCTGAAATTACAATTATTATACCTCTTTACTCAAAAGGTAGTAAAAAAAATCTTAATTAAAAAAGGACAGAAGAAAATGTGCCACATTTAAAAAAATGTTTCAGCTGGAAAATCCAACATCTTGATATTGTGTGGGGTGAACGTAACACACATCTCCTGATAATGCTCGGTATCCATTCCTTGTCCTAAGAGCATAATCTCTTCTTGCTATCCCTGATGGAACATGAAATGTTGATTTTTTAAATCTGCCCGCAGGGAAAAAATATTAAACATTTTAGACTCTGAGACAGGAAGAGGGAATAAAGATTATGCATTTATGAGGAAATAAAGGGGAAGGGGGATGTGTTCCCCCCTTCTCCCCCTTTGGTTGCTCTTTTTTTTTGTAAAATTTTTATTAAGTTTTCAACACCAAACAAACAAACAAACAACTAC
>JAEANM010022185.1:0-11666 GCA_017656035.1 Myanophis thanlyinensis
AAGGAAGGAAGGAAGGAAGGAAGGGGACACATATTCAAAATGGCAATAAATACATAAAAATAAAAAACTCAAATGCACTATCTATTCCTGCATCAAAGGTCCAGAATCTATGCATCAATAGGTTGTATGTTGCAACAGAGATATTTACTTAGTTTTTAAGACCATAAACTATTTTTTTTCATCTAATATCTAATGAAGTCAACATGAACTATGCTAAAGGTTTTTTTATAAGATAAAAAAGAGGTATAAATAAAAATAACAAAAATGTTTGCAAGACAAACGTGAGCTTAAAACAAAGATTATGTATGGAATTTTATACAGATAACGGATATTTCATTTGTTGGGTAACTGATAATTGTCACATTCACAGCTCTATGAATGAACAGTACCCAATCCACAGCCATTTTGTGAGGTCTCTATCAGTGTTTCTTAACCTCGGCAACTTTAAGCCATATGATTTTCAACATGTTAATTAGGGAATTCTGTTGGCTCAAGGTTCTTAGAATTCTTAAATCTTAAAGTTACCAAGGTTGAGAACCTCTGCTCCAGTGGTGGAATTCATTTTTTTTTACTACCGGTTCTGTGGGCGTGGCTTGGTGGGCGTGTCATGTGACTGGGTGGGCAGTTTCTGTAAGCAGGGCAATAAAGTTTAGGCTAGAAAACAACACCAGAATGTTTTTTTTCCTGCCTTCCTTACAGGATTAACCCTGTAAAATGGAAAAAAACAAAAGCAGATTTCTTCTAACAACTGGTTCTCCGAACTGCTTAGAAAATTTACTACCGGTTCTAGCGAACCTGCTGAATTTCACTTCTGCTCTGCTCTATATATACATGCAAGAGGTGGAGAGCAGAAGTGGGTTTTACACAAAGAGATTTACCAAACATTCTGACCTCAAAATGGGCAAATCTGAGTTCTGGGCCATTATCTGATGTCCCAAAAAGCATTCAGAAAATACTCCTTGACATCTGGAATTGACCTATTTCATGGTTGGTCCATTTCTGAAACACCTCTTTTAGGGTCACAATAATCCTTCTCGTCTATAGTCCAAATTTCAGATAAGATTTAATATAGATACTGTAATGTGAATCCTGCTTAATGGCATCCTTATTTCTATAATTTGAACACTAGATAGTTATTTTAAACAGTCCAAATGGCAGAATGGAAAGGATGCTATTTATAAATTGCAATTAAAATTCTGTGTAATATTTATCAAATCTACAGCTTTGAGTTCTAAACGAGCTATAAAAAATATTTTGGAAAGCTGAAACTTCTTGCTGACAAGGGATAGTCCTGGAACACTTTAATTAAACTGGTTTTGAAGATTATGCATCCGGATTAAGCAATCCGGAAATTGTTGACGGCACCTTAGGGCTAATGATATTAGTGAGCATTACAGTAATAAATGGGTAATATTAGTTGTTCTGAATGGTATGGTATTGATTTGTGCCATTCATCTTCTGATTTCCAAAAGAACTGAGCTTTTTATAATGCTAATGGAAATTAAGAGCTTTACAAACACAGCACATGCATACATAGACATATCTTAGCAACCAAGCACTTAGGAAGCATTGAAATATAAATATACATGTATTCATTCCTAGATTGGTTTGGGGGAAGACCATGTGAAGGTTCACACATCTCTCTGTCTCTTTCTCCCCCCCCCCCCCGTGTGTGTGTGTATGTGTTTGATTAACTAGGCTGCTAACACAGTTAAACAGTTTAAAAATGCCAACAATAAAATAAGTAACACAAATATCTGCTGCACTGCTAATTCTCCAGATCAAAACATTCTGTAAATGTGGGTAATAAAAGCATCACCAACAATATAATTGGAAAATTATATAAATTGGCTAAATCCTTAAAAAATAATATTAAAATTCTGGCATGGCATGAAAGTACTATTGCATAGGCATTATGTGATCCTCCCTCCTTAAGGCAAAGTCTGTCCATAGCCAAAGTGCCAATCATGGAAAAAAACCTTGTTACTTAAAGTTACATGTTATTCTTTGTCTAATCTCAGTTAGACACAGCCATAGTATATAATTACATTTTGGATGTTGCCCAAAATGATGTCTCTATTGTTAATAATCTTTGTTTTATTTTTGTAACCCGCTCAGAGTCACCGAGAATTGAGTGGGCATGTACTGTAAATGTTCTTAAATAAAATAAAAAAATAATCCACAAGAGTTGACTTGAGTGGCGATATAAATTTTCTTAAATACGATAACTAAATAATCCAAACGGGAGATATTAGGTTGTTAAATAAACCAAAATAAACCAAAAGGTAAAAGTTTCCCTGTCCAATCGAGTCTGATTCATCTCCATTTCTTGGTCGAGGGAGCAGCCATTGTCAGAAGACATTTTTTGTGGTCATGTGACCACCATAATTATATAGCAAAGGCGCTCGAACGGTGTTGCCTTCCCACCAAATGGTATTTATTAACCTACTTGCATTTGCATGCTTTCTAACTGCTAGGTTGGCAGGAACTGGGGCAGAAATGGGAGATCACCCCAGCATGCCCTCCCCACAAAATAAGCCTACTTTTGTTAAAATACAGCCATAATTTTACTCATTGTCCAGATTAAGCAACACAAAAAATGTTGACGGCACCTTAGGGCTAATGATATTAGCGAGCATTATAGTAATAAATGGGTGATATTAGTTGTTCTGAATGGTATGGTATTGATTTGTGCTATTCATCTTCTGATTTCCAGAAGAACTGAGCTTTTTATAATGCTAATGGAAATTAAGAGCAAGAGGTTTTTTTCCCTCTATCTACAACTATCCTCATCTCTCCTGCTCATGTGTTCTATTGTATATACAGAATAAAAGAACTATATGAACTATTTTTACAGGTGTAACAGGCACTCCCATTTCGATAACTCTAGGTATAACATTTAACTATATAAAAGGCTATAAATATAGATCTGCTAACTCTCTAGAACAGGGGTGTTCAACCATGGGTGGCTAAGGAATTCTGGGAATTGAAGTCCACAAGTCTTAATGTTACCAAGATTGGACATCCCTTGCTCTGGAAGCCAATAACTCGGCTCTTGTAGAAGAAGCAATATTGTAACGGTTAAGAAGTTTCTGCCTGTAAAGGAATTTAGTAAGATAAATGTTTTATCTGTTTTCTAGAAGAAAATTTAACCTGGAATGAGTATTTTTTTTTCTTTTTTAAAAAGCTTCCATAAAAGAAATTACTACTAGTTTATGGTTGCCTTTCAATTACAAATTACGTTCAAAAATAACAATAAAATACAGTAAAGTATTAACTTATTCCTATCTACTATTTCCTGCATATTTTTATTCTGTTTTCTAGGCCTGAGAGGAGAGGGAAACACTGATAAAATAAAAATAATCACAGATATGAAGGGATACCTGGTGTACTGATTAGTTGATGTCTAACAGAGTAGAAGCATTGCCGGAACTGGCAGTCGCAGTGAGAGTTGGTGGCACTGGAGGTGTTCAACTGAATATCTTTCTGTGGTGAATTTATGACTTAAAAAAACCCGACTGGTAAGCTGTACTATGCTGGTAGGCCCCATACATTCCATAGGCCACATCTTGCACAGCCCTGCTTTCTGCTATGTTGTGAACCCCTTATAGTCATTCTGGAGTCAGGTTGGGCCAAATCAAATAACTCAATTGGTAAATCCCAAAACCTAATATAGTAAGAAATATAAATAAAAAATATACGTTGCTTCAACTTTCAAATATTTTTCCAAAACAGACCTTGGCTTATGTTATGTATAAATGTTGGCTCTCTTTCTGGGGGAGGGAACACATGGTTTATCATTTATGATTTCTTATAATCCTAGTTTGTACTGTTATTGTGAACTGCCGAGAGTAGCATTTTAAGGACAGTCATACATAACTTATACAGTCAGGTCCATAATATTTAAATATAAATATTTAAAAATATTATTTGAATTCAAAAGAAAACCAAAAAAGAAAACAACCAAGCTCAGAAAGTTCAACCCTGATCTACAATATTACTTTCTATTGAAACTTTAAAATCTCTGCAATCTTACAGTCTAATGCCTAACACTGCATACAGTTGTCAATCTAAAAAGACATGATCAGCCTCCAAATGCAGAGAAAATGAATTACCGTATTTTGGGCGTATAAGACACACCTTTCCCCCTCCCAAAATGTGGATGAAAATGTCTGTGTGTCTTATACAGTGAATGTTGCTGAAGCCCCGCCCACCTGTCAGCCTTTTTTTTTTTTTTTGGCCTCCACACAACTCCATTTGCAGGCCTTTCCCAGGCCGGTTTTTGAGGCTTCTTTTGGCCCATTTTGGGGACTTTTTTGGCCTGCTTTGGGGGCTTTTTTTCAGAAAAAAAAGGGCTGAAAAAAGCCTTAAAAATGGGCCAAAAAAGCCTCAAAAATGGGCCCCCAAAGCCATAAAAACAGGCTTAAAAATGGGCCCCAAAAGCCTTGAAAATGGGTCCAAGAAGGCTCAAAAATGGGGCGCATGGAGGCCAACAACTTTTTTGTTGTTTTCCTCTTCTGAATCTAGGTGCGTCTTATACCCCGGTGCATCTTATATGCCAAAAAATACAGTAGTTTTAATGAACTAAATGAAGTCTTGGTTATACAGTAAATAAACAAACATGTAAGTAGTGTATATATGTATGTGCATGAGAGTGAAAGTGAGAGAGAGCAAGAGAGAGAGAAATCAAACACTAATGTGCTCTAATCTGTATGTTCATTAATTAATTAACTTCCCCCACGTTGGATATCATTTAGTTGGATGGATGTCAACTCCCAAAATTCTGAACAATAGTCATGCTAGCTGTGGAAATCTGTGAATTGAAACTCATATATCTGAAGTCTTGCACATCCTGGAGAAGGTGGCTTGAGGTCACCATCCCTTGACCTGCGTGCATTAAGTTCTGCTGGAAAGAAATCTCCTATCTTCCTTCTCTATGTGACACAAGAAGCACTTTAAGGCACAGTGGCTTCTTAACTTGGAATATGCTTTCTGTTCTTTTACGTTATTTCACTAATGTGTTACAGGGATCATTCAACAATTTATGCTGATGCTACACTTTATCTTATGCATGGAAATGGCAGCTGATCTTAACTAAATTGGAAAAATACAGTGAGACTATCCTTGTTTCTGGAAACAAGCTGTTGGAGAGGAGAAAGGCTGTAAACTTCATGTGCTAAAAGAAGTGATGATTGTGAATTCTGAAATATGGACACAATAATATGAATGCACACTATTTTTTCCACAAAACTGTCATATTGCAACCCTACCTTCTTCACCACAAATGCTCATGACGGTTGCATTCTACCTTCATCTAGATTTTTCAGCTCAATGTGGCTCGAAAGCAGAACAATGCAATTTAAGAATTTACCAAATTAAATCCTGCCCCTCAATGTTGTTATTATTTGGGAAGGAGTATGGGGAAATAAAGTTGTCCGTTTCTAAGTAAATGATCTTGTAAAAAGATAATCTCCAAAACATGTTCATTTCATAAAAAACACCCATTTCAAAAAGATAATCTAGCTTCACTACTAAAATGGCTGTTTTTTGCTTCATGAAACAATAGTTATTTTGGTATATAAGTTTTCTTTCATTTTTATCAGGGTGGATAAAAATCAATGATTTAAATTTTTTTTTTAAAAATGATTTTTTTTTATTTTTATCAAATTTATTTTAATAAAATGCCTTTGTAATAAAAATACATTTAAAGACAGTTTTCTATTTAAGATACATTAATAATTTAGTTTATTCAGCATGAAACAGAGCTTAGTTATGTAGCATGAGGCTGTATATTCTGCAATATTGGGACTGTCGGTGAGTCAACCGCGGGTCAGACGAGGAGCCACTGAGGGACAGAGATGACAGCTGCTCTTTAAAAATTATGATTGAAATCAAGCCTTTTTACTAGTGATTTAAATCGTGATTTAAATCGTGATTTAAATCGACTTGATTTAAATCAAATCCACCCTGATTTTTATTAATGATATCTTATGGCTAATAATGTAGGGCTAGTCTTATACTGCTTTATGGGTTAAGAAGCTGATTTTTTTCACAGCATAGTTAAGATATGCTACTTTTCAGACATAAATTGTAAAATCAAATGGAAATGACACCTTTCCATTTTCTAACTGCATCAAAGAAGGGCAAAACATAGGCCTGAAGTTCAAGGTGACTCCTTCCTATCACGGACAGGTTATCCTGGTACCTGATGCAGCCAGCCTTTGTATTAATCCAAATATCAAGGAATATGGAGGGTTATTTTGAGAACAGCTCAGAATGATGTTATATAAATCTAAATTACATAAGTCATTTAGATTTAACAAGATCATGATACATCTTTCAAAGAAAATCAATTCAAATTTAAACACATAAAGCAGTCTGGACAAAAGGAAATTAAACAAATTCCAACCCAGCAAAAAAAAAAAAAAAAAAGGAAAAGATAAATTAACTGAAATGGTCTCATAGAAGTATTATTTTATGGGTTTTAAGTGATGAGGTAGAGGAAAGGTTTCGTGCCCAAGGTTAATTCACAAAGTTGACTTAATTCAGAATTAAATGATGAGGTAGCCATGGAATTGCCATTGGGGGTACTAGTCAATCTGATCTCAACTTGCAATCTTTTCTGGCTCTAAATTGACAGACCGCAAAGGAAAAGATGATCTTATCTATAAAAAAAGAATCCTTTGTGTCTAAAAGGACAATTGAGATAGGAAACTCCAAGAGCATAACATATTCTTGCAAAGCAAGACAAGAATGCAAAGGTTTTTTTTAGAAAAACAATGTCTCGGCACTTCAGGCAAGCACACGTCACAAACACAAGTCTATATTTGCATGTACTGTATTCCTGAATTAGGGCCAATAAATAAAATGCCTTTTAGATGCATATTAAGTTATTTATAATTCTATTATTAACATATACATTTATATCTATTAGCATATTTATAGTTAAAATCAATCATCTTTATGATTAAAGCATCCATAGCAATAATCTTCCTTTATCTAATTCCTACCTCTTATCTCTAACTTTGGTTTCCTTGACCACTGAATTGAAACACTGTTGGATGTAAACACCCATGAAATCCAAATATACATAATTCATACAAATGATAGTCGACATGAGTTGCATCCGCTTACTTTTCTTTTGTACAATTATGTAATTATGCAGATGACATGAATGGATACATCGGTTGTTTGGCTGGTTTCCAAAAAGAAAGGAGCTTTGCCTATTGTCTGGGAGCAAACAAATCCAAAATACATTTTTGTTCATTGCATCTGTGATTTCCTGAATTGAAGTTTTTAATATAAAGTTTTATGGATCCCTTTTAGGATACTAACTAAGTTTCAACTGGAATTATTGCTTTCTTGAAATACTGCTGAATTTTGACATTAAGCATAACCCAAGAGACACAATGTTTTTTTTAAATGTACACATTTAAAGAGATTTTTAATGGGTTTTTTTCTTCTTACGCTGAACCGTAAGAAATATCTGTATTTTAAAATATTGCTTTGACTGCACACATACACACATACTAATGTTATTTCTCAAAGAAATATTTCCAAAACTGCCTTAAAAGGTAGTCTGGAATTGTTCTGTTTAAAACATTCCTGATTTTTCATCATCTTTTTGCATTATCATGACCTATTAATTCTGAGGTTCAGTTAAACTGTAAAATTCTCAAATGGCTCTGCTTTTTTTCTCTATCACTTCATGTCACACAGCAACTGACAAGCAAATGCGGAAAATGCTCACGTGATATAACACTGTCCATATACTGAGGTAAATAAGGAGCCCAGGTATCAATGGCTTCCTTCCTGCCCGCCTGTTCAATTCTCCTCAGCTCTGCTAATAGTAAGGCTTGTGCAGCTTCTCTTACCTGAAAATCCAAACAGAACAGGCATTTAAAGTACTGAAATAATTGTAGAAAAAAGGGTGCAACACAGGGAGGCAGTTAAAAAAATAAACATAACTAACTAACCGGAGGGAGTTTAGTAGCACGTTTCCCGACATATAAAGTATAAGCTTTTATGAGCTGTTCATGCCTTTTAAGGACATTGGTGAGGTGAAAAAGGTGTTACCAGACTCATTGGGGGTTTTTTTGTAGAGAAAGCCAATAGCAATAGCACTTGGACTGATGTACCAATTCATAGTGCTTTACAGCCCTCTCTAAGCAGGTCTATGACAATTTACCATGGCCAACTCGCCATGGCCAACTCACCACAGCCAACTCGCTGCAACCAACTCTCCACGGGACAGCTCTACCACGGCCAACTTGCCACGGGACAACTTACTGCAGGGCAAGAGTTAGACCAATATCAAAGATATGGTGAAATAGAAACATTAAAGGAAGGATGCAAAAGGAGGGACAGAACGAAATGTGAATGATACAAATTAAAATAGATTTGTATTTATTTTAAATAATTAAACTGAATTGTTAAATTGCCCTGCAGCGAGTTGGTCATGGTGAGTTGGCTGAGATAAGTTGGTTGTGGCAAGTTGTCCCATTCAGTCTCTTAAGAGGTTTACAGAATATATTTCCCCAACAATCTGGGTCCTCATTTTATTGACCTCAGAAGGATGGAAGATTGAATCAACCTTAAGCCGGTCAGGATCAAACTGCTGGCAGTTGGCAGAGTTAGCTTGCAATACTGCATTCTAACCACTGCGCTACCACGGCTCTAACTAACAACTAACTACCAGCTAACCTGAGAGCAAAGCTGTGTTGCATTTGATAAGATACATAAAACAAAAATATTCTTCATAAAATTGAGCACTGGAGGAATAGACATTTTGCTATTTCCGCGATATGGTTGAGATGCTGAGGGAAGAACCACATCAATACAGAATGCCAACACTTTTTTTTAATAGCAAAAATACATCCCATTTATTATGCTGCCATTTTACTCAGGGAGCATGATGGCAGGAGTAACCAAAAGTTATTTTGTTTTGTTTTGTGAATAATCAGGACTACTTATTTACATTGAGATCAGCTTTTGCTGAAGGATTCCAACGGTGACTCTCCCAAGCCCGTTTCTCTGATGAGTTGAGACGGAGAGACAAATTTCCTACTCCACACAGACCTGGATTTCACCATCACTATACAACGTCAGCAATAATTTTTCAATTAAGCTGAGAAACCAACTCAACCCCCTACTGTAAATGTCACAGATTGGCTCCTCATATATTTCTTTTAAAGCTGCACAATCAACATTTTTTTCCCTTTCTTCTTTTTGCCATAACAGCACAGATGTAATGTCAAGGCCAGATAGTCATTGATCAAAAATAGGGGACGCCAACTCCATTTGCCAGCTAGAGAAGTTACTCAGCACTTTCACCCTAGGAACTGGCCTAAAATAGAATGTCTTTTCCTTTGTTAAAACCACAGCTAGCATTTGAAAACAGCCAAATCCTTCCTACAAATGTGAATTCTTTTTTTTTTTAATGATTTCTCTCTGTCACCGTTAGGTGGTTAAATATTTTAAAATATTTCTGAGAGGGGGGAAAATATGAATTAAAAGCAATATAGGAGAAGAATAATTTTAGCCCCGGGTTGAAATGAGGGATCCATGGTGCTCTGTGAGCTTGGTTTGTTTTCTTGTAGACGCTTCATTACCAAACTAGGTAACGTCATCAGTGCACTGATGATGCTACCTAATTTGGATACTGAAACATCTGCAAGAAAACAATCAAACTCAGAGAGCATTGGTGACCCTTAAATGCAACATTTCACGGATGTACAATAGGCCCAATTTCCTGCACAGTGATATAAATGGTTCTCTACAGATGTTCCTCCTTCCATCTTACTTTTAAAATTAAGCATAGTATCGAAAAGTATTAAAAATAAATTTGCAGCAGTTATTGAACTGCTGGTGCATGAACAGTAAACTAGCTGTGGCTTAATTCAAATATTGGAAGCTGTGTGTGGTTTATGGAAAAAAGACCTTTCAGTTTTGAGTAAAACTTCCACATATTCTGATGGAACAACGGTGACATCCAGTGGCTGGAAAAAAAAATCCACTGTGCCATCCTGTTCCCCGAAGTCTATCTTCCCATTTAACCAGAATATACTGTTGTCACACAGGGATGTTAACTCTCCATTTTACAAAACTGACCCGCAAATTGAATTGCATATACCTATATATATAAATCCAACCTTTAAACCAGAATTATAGTACACTTTTCTTGGAACAATATATCCAGTGTAAAAATAGTATTCCCTGTGTGCTGGCCAAGAGATTCATTTTTCCCTAACTGCCATCTTCAATAAAAAACTGTACCTCCAAGCATCGATCTTGCCATCTACGAGCCAACATTTCAAGGAGAGGTGGTCTAAATTGATCCAGGCCCAACAGGTCAGGGAGCATAACACAATGCATAGCAGCAAGCTGACTCCATCCTGTTAAGACACAGGCAAAACACAACAATCACCATAGCAGAGGGTAGCGGAAAACCACTCTATATATCTACTAGCAATCATAAGAACATCTGTCTACCAAGAACTTGAAATGGGTAGTTCTGAATAAATGCAAGAAAGTTCAGAATATATAAGGCTGAAGTTGCACTAAGTGAGAAAGCTAATCTTTCTAATCATTTTAGGCAATCAGTTAATTGAAGTACATATTAACTATAATGCACTGCTACTAACTTTTATTAGGGTATCTTTGTTTCCCTCCTTACCTGATACAAATCTACTACTTACCTCAACTGAATTTTAGATTAAAAACCTTTCAGAAAGGGCAACTTCCAAATTTTTCACTCAAGATACAAATTATTCTAATAGTCATCTTTCCCAAATTACACATTTGCAATCTGTTCTTAATCCACTGTTTATCTTATTGTTGCGATAAAGTGGTGGGTGTAGACGATCAAAAGAGAATACTGCTTTATTTTTTTCTATTCTCCTTACCCCAGTGGTGGCGAACCTTTTATATCATCAGGTGCCGTCCTTAGTGCCAGAAAGGCACGCCAAACCGTCCCGTGAACCCTGCGCAGCGCCGCTGGCTCTGCAGCCTGTTCTCGCACTCCTCACACTCAGCCCCCACAGTCCATTCTTGTGCTCCATCACGCTCTAGCCAGCTGACTTCTGCTGCGTGGGAGCACCGAAACCCAGAAGTGCAGCATCCCACTATGGCGCGCATGCGGCATGATGAAGAGATGGCTGGCGCGCATGCGCATATCGGAAACCAGACATTCAGCTCTTGGAGCATGCATGTGCTCTATGACGCTGCGCTTCCGGGTTTTGGTGCTCCCGCACGGCAAAAGCCAGCTGGCTAACACACGATGAAGTGCAAGAACGGGCTGCAGGGGCTGCGTGTGCTGGAGTGCGAGAACGGGCTGCAAAGCCCGCGGGGCACACGGGATGGTTTGCCATGCCAGAAAGCTCGCAGGACAGTTTGGTGTGCTGTTTCCGGCACGCATTCCATAGGTTCGCCACCGCTGCCTTACCCCATTCCTACTGGAGATCAGGATCTGTAGCCCTGTCAAAATCTAATCTCATATTCCAGTGCTATAAAAAGATTGAACCTAGATCCAAAGATCCACTTCCATCTGAGAAAAGCTTTTCAGCTCAAAGAGACCATGAATAAAAATGTAAAAAAAAATAAATGAAAATCATAACCATTACATTCTCATTCTCTCTCACTGTCTCTTTATATATGTGTGTGTGTAT
>JAEANM010022187.1:0-11665 GCA_017656035.1 Myanophis thanlyinensis
AGTTCACACAAACACACCATTCTCCTATTCTGGCCCTCTGTCAAATTTTAGAAACCATTGTGGCCCACGAGTCAAAAGGTTTGCCCACCCCTGGGTTAGACCCTTCTAGAGAAGGGGTCTCCAAACTTGGCAATTTTAAAACTTGCAGACTTCACAGCTCGCGGGATTCCCCAGCCAGCAAATCGGACTAGGGAATTCTGGGAGTTGAAGTCCACAAGTCTTAAAAGTTGCCAAGTTTGGAGGCCACTGATTTAGAGAAATGGTCAGACTTTGACTCCTCTGTCCCTTCTTTCCGGGAATTGGTACCGCTCCCCTGAACACTCCGCTGTTCTCCCTGCAGCCTCGTCAGACAACTTGGCCAGGCTCTGGTGTGTGGAGACAGGGGAGATCAAGAGAGAATACAGCGGGCATCAGAAGGCGGTCGTCTGCCTGGCCTTCAACGACAGCGTCTTGGGCTGAGGAGCGAGCTGGGACGGGCCCCTCTTCATCAGCCTTCTGAGCAGAGGACAGGATTTCTGTTTGGGCCCATCAGCCACGGCTTCTTTCTGCCAAGGGAGCAGAGTTCCATCTGACTCGTAACTCGACTGAGGCTGCACTCTCTGTCTTTTGGTTTAATTGGCCGGTGTGGCTGGCCCCCTTGTACTCCCCATTTGTAGTGCCCCCTTAAAAACCAGCATGAGGCTGGCAGAGAAGCAGGGAAGCTGCCCTTTCCCTGGGCAATGATGGGTATCCTAGTCTTGGTTGCCTCTAGGAAGAGCCTCCTGGGCCCCGGGGTGAGCTGGGCCTCCTTCCTGAGGCCCCCTTTTCTGGCCCTCTCCTCCCACCTGGCACCCAGGCCAGAGTAGGCTTCATTTGGGTGTAACTCTGGGCTCTGCCTGCTAAATTGGACCAGGCTGGCAAAGGGAGAAAGGTTGCCACTGAAAGGGTGCCCTCCCACTTGCAGGAGAGGCAGGCTTCACTCTGGCCCTCCCCTCCCCAGGTAGCCCTGCTGGGTCATCTGGCTTAAAGGAAGAAGAGAAGAGGTTGAACCGAACCTGCAGGGAAGACTTCTCCCTCTAACCCGACATGCTCACATCTCAAATCAGAGAGTCCCGTACATGGTGGTTTGTTTGTTTGTTTGTTTGTTTGTTTTTTTAAAAAAGGCTTTCTTTCACATAATGCTTGTGTGGATCTTACCTTCACCATAAAGCTACTTCTATCAGAAACAATTATTTACATGTTACAGTTGAAAACAACAAACTTCGTAAATGTATGTATATATGTATGTACACACGCAGTGGAGTCCTTTTTCTTCTGGCTGGTGGTCCAGAGT
Organism: Myanophis thanlyinensis; assembly: GCA_017656035.1. NCBI lineage: Eukaryota > Metazoa > Chordata > Lepidosauria > Squamata > Homalopsidae > Myanophis > Myanophis thanlyinensis. The sequence goes on from JAEANM010022187.1 coordinate 1,313, forward strand.
CCTGAATGAGAAGGTGGGGGCTCTCTTGGGAGGATGGAGGATTTGGGTCGAGCATCAGGTCCTGCTTCGGTTCAAGGGCAGCCGAGCTGAACGGTAGAAGTTGGGGTCTCTTTGCTTCTTCACTCGGGAAGGTAGTAGAAACAGATGGAGACACAGATGTTGTTTGGGAAGCAGATGTCAATGCACAGGTAGATGAGACGCTGCTTTGGAGGATCTGTGAGGAGCACAAGAATGCAGAAAGGTGGGCTTCTTTTTGTGTGGGTGGGTGGGTGGGTGGGTGGGGGGCAACAGAGTTCTTTGGACAAGCTATAAATGTTAGAATGCCGACAGGCGCAGGTTGCCTTGGTGATTGCTCGTCTTCAGGATCTGGAGGAAAGCTCCCCAAATTTGTTTTGATTTTAAGACCCGCTAGATCAGGGGGTCTCCAATCTTGGCAACTTTAAGACTTGTGGACTTCAACTCCCAGAATTCCTCAGCCAGCAAATTGAAGTCCACAAGTCGCCAACCCCTGATCTACAGTAGAGCAGGGGGTCCCCAACCTTTTCGGCTTTGTGGCCCAGCCTGGGGGAGGGGGCAATGGTTCCCCACATGCGGTAGGCAAGTGTGTGCGCCCCCTGCTGGCACAAATGGAGCTGCATGCACACGCTCGCCTGCCAGTTGTGCAGCCCTGTTCTGAATGGGTTGCAGCCCAGTACCGTGCCGCAGTCCGGGATTGGGGACTCTGCTCTGGATCTCAGGTTTTGCTGGCAGAGCGCTCTAACGCTCCCACCCGTGAAGCCATCGTGGGAAACCTTTCAATCCTTCCTGGAAGGAGGGGCCCCTTTCGGCCAAGTAATGTTGACTCTTGTGGGTTTCAGGAGGATTCAGAGAGAGTCGGAGGTTCTGGATTAGATTGGACTCCTTTCTTCAGCTCACTGACATCTGCAAGGTTCTTGAAATGTAAGGTGGTTTGTGCCCTGTGTGTGTGTGTGTGTGTGTGTGTGTGCTTTTGAGTCATTGTTGACTCCTGGCAACTGCCTGCTCAAGTCCCTGCAGTTTTCTTGGCAAGGTTTTTCGGAATTAGTTGCCATTTCCTCCTTCCCAGGGCTGAGAGGGAGGGACTGGCCCAAGATTACCCAGCTGGCTTCGTGTCTTAGGCCAGGACTTGAACTATGGCTCCTACCGGAGCCTGGTGCCTTAACCCTTAGGCCAGATGTGCTCCCTTCTGCCTGGTTTACTTCAGATGACTTAAATCAACTCAGCTGTGTTCCAGCACGTGTGTCCTTGCCCCAACTGCCTGTGCCAGTGATGGAGGCCAGATGCCCAGCCCTCACTGCTCTTTCCAGTGTGCCTTCAGTCAGGACAGCAGATATCCTCTGGACACCAAATGTTGCTGCCAGCAGCTCCCAACAAACGCCAGCATTGGCACAACTGATTGGCACTGGGAGAGTTCCGGTTCAGCTTTACTTGCGACTCAAAGGGAGCAGAGACCCACCCCCACCCCCAGGGGCCTTGGCACAGCTGCACCCCTCCGCTTACCGTCTCTCTTCTTAACCCAGCGGATGGGCACCTGCTTGCATAGAGCCCGGGCAGCCTCTCCTGCCTCCGCTGGCTGCACCAGGCTCCCTGGCACAACCCCCAGGAATTCCCGGTAGTGTTGGGAACTGGGGCTGGGAAGCAGTGGTGGGTCCTCCTGGCAGAGAAAGGAAAGATGGTGAGGGCATCTCAGCGTGGCTCCAGGCCTAGACTGGCCCACTCAACCTCTGTGTCTCTCAGGATCCCCATTCCAGGCCACTGCACCGTGGGAAGTGCTTCCCAGGAGAGGCACTGGGGAACCCCTCCCCTTCCGCCCGCCTGGCATCCCTCAAGAAGCCTGCCTGCATGGTTTCCATGCTGCTTTCCCCCAAAAGAAGCATTTAAAGGCCAGAATAGCCCTGGGAGTGCTGTCTAGGTGGCAGCTTCGAGGGACAGAAAGGTCACTATTCCTCTTACCCAGAGTCTCCATCCTTGGCAACTTTAAGACTCGACTCTCAGAATTCTGGCTGGGGAACTGTGGGAGTTGAAGTCCACAAGTCCTAAAACTTTGCTGGCTGGGGAATTCTGGGACTTGAAGCCCACAAGTCTTAAAGCTGCTAAGTTTGGAGACCCCCTTGGCTGGAGCTGCCACTTCAGGAGAAGCCCTAAGGCCGCCCTGAGCTGATTGTCCAGGGGGATAGGTTTTGTGAGCAGGTGCACTGCATCCCCCCCCTCCTTGTCTACCTCTGGACACGTCTTACTTGTTGTGGCCCAAGAGCAGCTGGCTGAGCGGTTGGTGGAATCTGACAATGATGAACCCTATGGGGCTGCCCTGGAGGCTGAGGAGGACTCGGGGGGGGGGTGTTCGGAGCCAGAGCGGGGACTAGAGAGGCCTGTCGGCCACCAGGTGGCGTCTGAGTCAGGGAGCAGTGAGGAAGAACAGGGGGAGGCTGTCCCTGACGTGCGTATACGTAGGGCTGCGAGGAGGAGAGAGCAGCTTTGGAAGCAGAGAAGAAAATAAGGGGTTAATGATTGGCCCCTCCCAGAGAGCTTATAGGTGAGGTGAGGGGAATTTTGCAGGAAACAACAGTTTATTACCGTAGCCGTATGCAAGGCTTTCAGACAATCTGTAAGTTGCTATCAAACAGTGGTTTTAATTAAGATAGCATTCTGGACTCTCAGCCAGGGGGTTGCTTATCTCTGCATTAGTTGTGGCGTACATCCAGGTATGCCTTCGGGTGTTTGAAGACCAGGAACAGAACATTACTGCATTGGTGGAGAACGCCAGCTCCCGACCAGGCAGAGCAGAAACCTGAGCCCAGCCAGCTTCTCTCTGACATTTGCAGCAAAGAGGGCCCTCTGTGTTCCTGAAATCAGACCTCTGCCCTCCACGCCTTGCGCGCCCTCACTCCGACTTCTGCAGCAGCAGGAGCACTTTGAACAATGCCGGTTTGTTTTTGCTCACCTGACGGGAATCACCCAAAGCCGGCCACGAATTGCAAACCCCCAGAATGTTAATCTACTGCTTTTCTATTAAGATGGATAACTGATCCTCATATCCCAGCTGAGGAACGAGCAACGGGTAAGGGGCTGAGGCCAGAGTTGGGAGCCATCCAACAATATTAAAAGGGGTTTCCCATAACGACATTTTTGGGGTTGCAAAAATGTTTTTCAAAGGGCGTTAAACAGCCCATCGTCAGTCCAAGACCCCCTCCCTCTTTTCGTTCAGGTTTGAAAAATGGCAAGAAATTGCACTTCCAATCTTCGGATAGTTTGGAGGCCTTGCCAAAAAAAAAAAAAAAAAAGGTCGCTCTTCCACTTCCCACACACTGGGCCAGTAAAATTGCAGGCGGGGGTCCCATGCAGAAGTGCACAATTTCACAATGAGGCTCAAGATGCCAGTCAACCAGGGCCAGCCCAATTCAGGAGATGTCTGATTCAATGACCTCAGGATTTCAAGCACTTCTTGAACAATTTCCTTTAGACCAGGGGTGTCCAATCTTAGCAATTTAAAGACTTGCGGACTTCAACTCCCAGTATTCCCCAGCCAGCCATGCTGGTCAAAGTCTTAGAAATTTGCCAAGGTTGGACCTCCCTACTTTAGAACAAGTGACAGCCAGCCCTGGAAAGAGTTAAAGTGCCTCGCAAGCTCAGAAAAGAGAATGAGGAAGCTGAAACCACCAGGCTGGTTGGGTTACTAGCAGTAGCTTGCTAAATATGCCCTGATGCAACCTTGGGCTTTGTGCGTTGATCCTAAGAACACACATCTGACATTCAGAGACATAACTGTTCCTGTGCGTGGAGGGACATCTTGTTCTGACAGCTAATCAGAAATCTCTCCACCAGCCTACTAAAGCTTCATTATACCTGTCTTTAATGGTGGTTGTGGTTTTTGTTTTTTGTTTTTTCTGCACTCAGCCTGGAGAGGGTTCAGCAACTGAGGCAAGTCAGAAGTGATCAATGGAGTGATGAATGAAAGTTTGCAGAAGGAAACTGGTTGCCTTATGCCCTTTGGCTATGCCAGCCTTCTCCTATTTAGTACCCCAGAGATGCCTGCTGGAGATCGGGAGACTAGCCTTCCCATGCACCCAGAGCTGCCTGGCAAGAAAGGGTGCGTTGGCCCAAAGAGCAGCCCTCATGCTGAGAGAGGAGGAGAGAGTGGATGGATAGATGGATGGAGGAATGGATGGACGGATGGCCAAATGAATTGGCTAGATCCTTCTTAAGCCAGGCTGTTGCGGGCACTCACCTTGTGCTTTGATAGATTGAAGGAGGCCTGGGCAGCATCCTGATCGCGGGCATTCATCCTCTTCAGGTAACAATTGCTGTGCCCCGACAGCTTATAGCAGACGTAACCCTGCACAGAGAACCAAGCAATGCATGAGGCTCATTAAAGCAGGACTCCACAGCCTGTTTGGGACTGGGCTGCCCAAGGGGCAGGTGAGCGTACACACGAAACGCCATTTGTGTGAGTGGTGGGTGTACTTGACCGTCACTTGCACAGAACCATTCCCTCTTCCTCCCCCACACCTCATTGCCACCACCACGGCCAGTCCATAAAGCTGGAAAGACTGGGGATCACTGCATTAAAGACCCTCCTCCCCCGGGGAATGGGTTACACCAAATCTCAGCCCAAGCTTGGGAGATCCCCTTCCCACATGCCAAGGAGTCCCCCAGGTGTGTTCACTTGCCCCCCCAGCAAAGAAACAGAGCGAGAACAATAAGGGTTTATTTCTGTAAGCCACCTGGAGACACTGAGACTGAGTTAGGCGGCCATATATCAAACCTATATCAATCAATAAATGACACTTTTAGGCAGCCTCAGTAGAAATCTCTGCATCTCTGTCCTTTAAATGTGCTGCAAATGTAGGGAAGGGAGAAAAGCTTTTGGGATTCTCCCAAGTTGTGGGGTTTGGGGCATCAGAGTGTGTCTGTCAGACAAGAGTTTTAACTCTGGAACATCCAACGCCCGGTCCTATCCCATTCCTATCCCAAGGCAGCAAGCCTTGTTTTCTTTTTGGGGAGGGGGCTAGCAACAGCCCAGGGCTATCAAGGGGCAATTGACTGACCCCTGCTGGCCAAGAGCCGGCTGTCAACATAGAATCCCAGCCAGGTGGTGCCAGAATGGGGCATCTCCCTTCACATCTCCTTGTCCATTCCTAAACACTGCTGAAGACCCTGTGCCTCTTCCCTCTCGCCCCACATCCCTGTGAGATGCACACAATCACAGCTAGACACGCTTTCTCCCCTTTAGCTGGGAAAGGCAGCCCAAAGGGTCCCCCTGCTCACATTCTTGCAATCGAACAAGATGGCGGTGGTTTGGTTACTGGAAGACGTAATGTAGTAGGTGATGGTGTCCTTGGCCTTGCTGACCACCACAGACTGGTTTGTCGAGGATCCCGGGCGATCCTGGAAATTTAATCGCATTACCTGCAAAAGAGGCTATAATGACACAACAACACAGCGTGAGGACTTTGGCAAGTTGCATCAAACCTTCCAGCACTCACTTCTTGTAGGTCTCCTATCTCTGCCCCTCCCCGGCTCCTTTTATAGCAGAGATGGGCAACTATGGACCCTTTACAAGCTGTGGACTCCATGCTGCCTTGGGAATTCTGGGAGTTGAAGTCCACAGGTCATAAAGGGCCATGGTTGCTCACCCGTTTTACATCAAAGAAGCAAATGGGACTGGTTTGCTGTTGCTTTCTCCAAAAGTATCCGGAGTTGGCCCAAGGTGACCACAGAAGCCAGCTTGGTTCAGTTGGTTATGCTTGACTCTTAGTCAACATTAATGTAATTTGGGGGGTATCTTTGAGTGAGGGCTGCCTCCATTCTTGGGCTGAGGGACTGACCCAAGGCCACCCAGCTGGCTTCATGTCTAAAGTGGGATTCGAATTCACTGGCACCTTAACTACTACACCAAGCACTTATATTAATGTAATTGCAAATATTAAGATATAGAAAATTGTTCTATTTCCTTTTTGAAAAGAAGCAAAGCTTCTGATGGAAATATATACTCAGGAATTGATGACTTTGAGATGGTTTCTTAATTATCCTGGCTTTATATTGTTCTTATAAGCTGATCAGCACTTCCAACAATGTCAATCATCCAATGCTTAAATTTTTTACACAATGGCATGTTTTTGTTTTTGTTTTCATTTTGAGTCCATGAGTCGTTGAGGTTGACTGTGTTGAGAAATTTCATCCAGGACTTCCAATGGCTACCAGCTTCTTCTAAAATTATTCTGTCTACACAACCATGGGATTTTCTTGCTCATTTCATTTTTGCAAAGATGGAGTTGCTTGATCCATAAAGTATTTTTTTTTCTTGGCACCAAGATGGAAGGCACTGATTCTGGAAATTCTTCAAATACAGATTCCTCTAAGCAGACTGCCTCCCTCTGCCATTTGTTTTTAAATGCCAATTACACTTAATTAATACGGCCATCTAACCCTCTGCAGTGAACTCTGGGCAGTAAATAACAATCCAAAGGGTTTAAGAACAATTGCAACTGCCAAGATACAATGAGTCAAATAAACCTCTTCCATCTTACTGATGAGTCATAAATAGAGAACAGACAGCCACAAAACACTCTTTGCTGCACCCAGAGAAAGAAATATCTGCCGCTACCTAGGTTTGAACTCAGCTTCCTGACTGTGAGGTGAGAGCTCTACCCCTGGGCCACCACAATGCTCAGAGAGATTAAGGTTGACTTAAGCTTAAGGTTAACTCAGTTCACCAGGCTCAAGGTTCACTCAGCCTTCCGTCCTTCCGAGGTTGGTAAAATGAGGACCCAGATTGTTGGGGGCCATAGGCTGACTCTGTAAACTGCTTAGAGAGCTGGAAAAGCACTGTGAAGCGGTATATAAGTCTAAGGGCTTTTGCTATTGTCCCTCCCACCTAGCCACCCATTGTGCAGAATGGTTAGAATGCAGTATTGCAGGCAAAACTCTGCTCACAGCCAGGAGTTCGAATCCTGACCAGCTCAAGGTTGACTCAGCCTTCCATCCTTTCCAAGGTCAGTAAAATGAGGACCTAGATTGTTGGGGGCCATAGGCTGACTCTGTACTCTGACCGCTTAGAGAGGGCAATAAAACAAGGTGAAGTGGTAGATAAGCCTGAAGAGCAGGGGCCCAGGGCTAGTTCTACCACCACCATCACACAGCTGGAACTAGCCCTGGAGAAAGGAGAACTGCCAGGACATGGTATAACCAGATCTTTATTATGGTCATAGACCAGCATAAGTCAGGTGGGGAACAGTCAATTAAAGCAGGGGTCTCCAACCCTGGCAACTTTAAGACTTGTGGACTTCAGCTCCCAGAATTCCTCAGCCAGCTTTGCTAATATGGAGTAAGACGTGATCAATAACCTTGATTATATCAATTCTGCCTCTCTGCTAATAGTCAACCAAGTGATGCTATCAGCAAAGCTGGCTGAGGAATTCTGGGAGTTGAAGTCCACAAATCTAAAAGTTGCCAAGGTTGGGGACCTCTGAATTAAAGAGCATCAGAGTTTTTAAAAAAAAAATTCTAGGAGAAGCTAGAAAATATATTAAAACAGAAAGTGTCTATTTTTTTAAAAAAATGAGTCTGAAAAAACAAGCAGGAGCATTAGATGGGTGTAGGGGAGAATAAAGGTTAATATGTGGAAGACTGTATCAAATTACAGAGCGCACTAGTGTGGCAAACTAGATGCTCATTAAGTCTAAGTTATGGCACGGGTCATCAGCCAACAAATTTTAAGCACTGCTGCACACAACCTGGCAGCATTATATGCCATAGCAGGGTTGCTATGTGAAAGGGGTGGGTGAGTGTAGAATTGTCCTACGTGCCTAGGAATTTATGCAATAATGGTGAAATGAGACTGTAGTAGAGGCACATCCTCGGTTGTTTTTGTATGTACAGAGTCACAGGGCCTTGACTCTCTGGGTGAGAAATCTCCCAATATCAGCTTTCAAGCACAGTTGGGGGGGGAGGCAGAGTACTTTGAATACCAGAGTACTTGAATAAAGGCCTTCTGGTGTTTAAGTACTTCAAGTTTAGTTAAATATGCCATAAGGGTGTCATAGTACTTATTGGGTTCACTGGTAAAGCCATAACTCATGCTTTCAACTCCTGGTCCCAATCCCCTAAGCTGATCCAGAAGGAGACCAGCATCAGTTCCACCAAATGTTGTTGTTAAATCAAGGGGGGAGGGCAATGTAGAGGTGCCACCTCCATCCATGTCCCATTAATCTCATGTCCCATGATCCTTGGTGGCGCAGTGGTTAGAGTGCAGTGCTGCAGGCGACTTCTGGTGACTGTCGGCTGCCTGCAGTTTGGTTCAAATCTCACCCAGGCTCAAGGTTGACTCAGCCTTCCATCCTTCCGAGGTGGGTAAAATGAGGACCCAAACTGTTGGGGGCAGCAGGCTGACTCTATAAACCGCTTAGAGAGGGCTGTAAAGCACTATAAAGCAGTATATAAGTCTTAAGTGCTATTGCTATTCTATTAAATTGCAATCAAGGTGCAATCGAGGCCAAACAATTTTGAACTGACTGGGAAATGATAGAGACAATCAGTTTCTTCCAGGATCCTCCAGAGCTAAAGCCAATCACTCTTAATAACTCTCTCCCAAGAAAAATGGAGACCAGACCAAAATTGTCCAGTTCTGGGGTATCCAGCAATGGCTTCTTGAGTCACCTTTTTCAGGTGGAACCAATCCCTCCTTGAAAGAGACACGAACTGACAGATGTCACAACCAAGAAGCCCTGACCAACTGGACAGTCAAAAGATAGAACAGGGCATTGTACATGTTCGTATGCTCTTTCTTGATGTGCAGGAACAGGTGGGTCTCTGCTTCTTGCTGGAACCGCCACTGGATTTCATCGGACAGGCTTCCAGATTCTTCTGATGCATGATGGGACATTGTGAGATTTCACTTTGAGGTTGCTCTGATACAGTTGTCTGAATTGTAATTAATGGAGAGGATTCAGATAAACCCATTGCACCTTCACTTTCTGCTTTAGTTTAAGTTGCTGGATGGATTATCTCAATTTAAGACACAGATGACTGAACTCATAGCTCCTAGGATCTTGGTTGCTTCACCCAGGACCAACACGCTCAAAGTCCTCCCAGATAATCATGCTAGCTCACACCTCGGGTATCTCCCTGGGATCTGCACAGTTAAAATCCAGCTTCAAGTGAATCTGAGTAACTCAATCCAGATGCCAGGAATAGTTCTTACAGAGGCTCTGTGTCAGGACTGCCATCCTGCTATGCCATACTTCACTTGCTGCCAGCCTGCCATACTCAGCGGGGGCTGCGGGTGAAACTGAGGGATGGGATAAGGGGAGGATTAGCATGAGAGGAATCAAAACTACACATCATGCTACTCTTCCCTGAGAGCCACCAGCTGTTCCAAGGTCACACTGTGGAATGCAGAACCAGCCCGTGAAGCCAGGGACTGTTATCCAAACAATTTCATTGGGCGCTTAAAGATAATCAGGGGGGAAGATTGGGAACAAGGGAAAAGTTAACCATATCCTTTGGAGGTGAAAAGCCCAGATCCGGCTTTGCTTCTTCTGTAACCAATTGGCTTTAGCAAAGTGTACTTTCATTAACAATGAAGAGTCTTTTTTTTTTCTAACTGACCGAGTTGGGACAGCTGACACTCTGCAAATATTGCTCCCTCCTTATCTGGAAGGAACTAAAGCTACATTAAGCAGACTATTGACCAGTTTTCTTCAGATGTGAGATGGGCAAAAAAATAGCTAATTTCCTCCATCTTTATTACCACAAGATAATTCTTAAGAAAGGCTCTTGCCAGGATCAAATGGAGTCAGAAGTTGCTTTACTGGCATCTCTTCTGCTGATGCATTTTGGTTCTTCTTTTCTGGAAGGGGCAATTTGGTTCTCATTCTGGTTCTCATTCCAAATGATAACTGAGGCCTTTGATCAATTGCACCAGGAACAACCCCAAGTTTCTTAAAAGCCAGTAGAGTCTACCTGGTGCCTGGGGGCAGGGGGAAGAGAACTATCCCAATGGGTCCCATCTCCCTGCAGGAGGGTGTAGCCAAGGGAACTCCAAAGCCAACAATGTTCTGCCTTTGACCAGGGACTGATGACAGCATCGCCCAGTTCCAGACCACGTCACTACATGAGATAAATGCCAGATCTACCCTTTGGCCCCCACTGGGACTTGGGCCAGAGATGGCAGCCATGGGCTAGACAGTGACTTGTCTGAAATGGTGTAGGTTCTCCTGCTTGAGCAGGGGGCTGGACTAGAAGACCTCCAAGGTCCCTCCCAGATTCTATTCTATTCTATTCTATTCTATTCTATTCTATTCTATTCTATTCTATTCTATTCTATTCTATTCTATT
>JAEANM010022188.1:0-11665 GCA_017656035.1 Myanophis thanlyinensis
ATACCGTCCCCTCTCCCTAGGGACTCGGGGCGGTGCACAGCCAATAAAACATGAGTACAATAAACAATTTAAAATCTTTTAAAATAATTAAATGAAGGCTGTGTTAATTAAGATTATCATATAATTTAAATTCAATTAAAATCAGTTAAAACAATTAAAATACTGTATAAACTATTAAAATTTAATTTAAATTAATTACATTTAAAGTAAAATTAAGTTAAATTTAAAATCCCAGGTATCAGGCCAGGTATCAGTACCATGATCAGCCAAGAGGAAGCCAGGATGAGCCTCGGCTGCCCAGATAGGCCAGGCCTGTAAAACAGTTTGGAAACAGGGGGAACCCTGGCCTTTGAGAGCTGGCACAGCTGTCCCCAAGGCTGGCAAACAAGGAGGGAAAATAATATTTAATTTAATTTAGCTTAATTTTAGCAGTTAAAGCAGCAGACAAATCCCACTCCTCCCTCAGGCATACAGATTGGCTGCGTGACTTTGGTCCACTGCTCTCTCTCAGAAAACCCACCTCACAGGTTGTTGCTGAGGATAATGTAGGAGAAGGAAAGAGTAATAGATACAATATGTTTAATTTTATATATATGTGAGGAAGAGATAAAAATACAACAGCAGTAGTAGTTCAATTTGCATTTCCATTTATCTATAGTTCAGTGTAGTAAACCCAATAATTTAACCCAGTTAAGTTAAGTAAATCCACTATATGTCTCATAACTGTATTCTTGATCACATTCGAAATTGGAATTTAAACATTATTTGGGGAGAGATTTGAGGGAAGTCTTAGATTCTTCCCCAACTTTTGGTGGAGAAGGTTGTGGGCAGACAAATGAATTGCCACCTCCTTCAGGAAAAGAAAAGCACTTTTTTTCGGAGACCTTTAAATTCTGCTGGCACAGGAAAGACAAACAGAAATCTCATTTCAGTTCGGCTGGAAGCCAGGAGCAGCCATCATTAACCACCCAAAATGAGCCTTTCCTGCAAATGCCTGGCCATCAGCCCCCACCCCACCCCCAAATCGGTTAGTCTGACAAGGATGGCTTCTTAGGGGCTGCTGGGGTTGCCTGCCTTCATCAAAGCACCTGTTTCAGACCAGCAAACAACTTGCTGTGTTTCACCCAGGGGCTCAGCAGCCCCATGACGGCCTGGCACAGGCAAGGCCACCCTGCCAGCCTGCTAAGAGGCTCTCGGTGGTTCGAGGGCAGGGGAGGAGGGAGATGGGGCAGAGGGCCTGGGAGAGGAGAGCAGCCACTCAGAAATGCACAAGGGGGCTCTTGGGTCAAGCATTGGGACAAATGTGGTATGGGGAAACCTGCTGTTGCTGCTGCTGCTGCTAAAATCCACCCCCCTCCCCATCTCCATCTGTGGACTCATCTACCAAGAGAGAAAAGAGGAGGAATAAATCATGGGTGGGTGAAGAAACTCAGGACCCCCAGAGCAAACTGCAAACGTCTCCTTTGGCTACCTTGCAGAAAAGATAAGGATCCTCAAGCCCAGAATTTCCAAAAACGTATTTTTAAACCCTAGTTTAAGGTTGGTGAAAGGCCACAAGCTAGGAATGGGGGGAGTGAGGGGGGGGCTGTGAGTCTTGCACTTGCCTGAGGCAGGAAGCCAGTTGGTAAGCTTAGAGCAGTCCCTCTTTCTCGGCCCTAGGAAGCTGGAGACACAAACGGGGTCTGAAATCTGGCCAGGAGAACTGTAGCGGCTTGTCCAGGCAGTTATCAAGACTCTAACTCAAAGGCATAAAATATATACATTTTTAGGTACAGAAGCAAAACTGGTCTCAAATATTTTACGGCTGAACTATGCCATCCTCAATGGCTTTTATTTGCCCGGATGCACACAAGTCACCATTTCCTAGAAGTTCACCATCCTTCCTGCTGCTTTGGGCCAGGAATTGCCCTGTTGCTGAATAGATACGTGGTTTTTCAAGCTCTCCACAATGTGGTCCTTCTACTGTAGTTATGATGTTCAGAGTATAGTATCTAAAAAGATCCTTTGTGTGTAATACATTGCTGGAGTGGAGGGAACTACACGTTTGATTTGTAAAATGTTTAACGTATAATAAAAGAGTAGAAGACATCACCTGTCATCCTGCATAGCTTCTCAGCAACAGCTATACCCTATGGCCTTTCAAGAGGAACTTGCCTTCCCCAACTGGATGCTTTTGTTGTGGGAAGTAGTCTGGATTCCCAGCAGGGAGGGGCTGCATCCCACAGGAGCAACAGGCAGCAAAGTCAAGATGGGTTGTTAGGAGAAAGAGAGCCAAGATAACGCCTCTCTAGCGATCCTCAGATCCTCTTATATGCTTTAGTTTGGCAAAATTGATGCTGGGCCCTAAGAACCATGAAAGACACATACAATTATTTTCAAGCAGTGTCCTTTATCTATCTCACCTATAGACAGAAATATCACCAAACTAAAGCAACTACTTGCATCGTTAAATAAGTATCCTCTGATGTTTTCTAAGGAGGGTCTAACTTGACTCTTTTTTTCCCCAACCAAACCAACATCTAACCTGCCTCTGGAATGCAGCCCCTTCCTCCTGGGAATACAGTCCACATTTCACCACAGCTGTCCACCTGTAGCCCTCATAATTCCCTGCCAAGTAAATAATTATGTACGTTGTAGTCTTCTGCATGATCTGAATGGTTAATATGATTGGAGAATTCTGGGAGTTGACATCCATGCATCTTAAAATTGCCACGGTTGGGAACCCCTGGGATACCAGGGGAACATCAAGCATTAAGCTCACAGATGGAGTAGACCTCTCTGAAGGGCCTTCCTCTCTCCCTGGCTAGGCTGCACCCACAAACCTTCTGCAACTACCCTAGGAGGTTTTGAGGCCTACATTTATTTCTCAACAACCCTTGGCTTAGTCCTTGTTTAGGGGAGATGAGAATACGATGGTTTAGTGGCTTAAAGATGCTGGATTTGTTGACCAGAGAAGGTCGGCTCTCCACCACTTCAAACCCTACTAGGTGGGGTGAGCTCCTGCCACTTGCCTCAGCTCCTGCCCATCTAGCATGCAAATGTAAGTAGATGACTAGGTACCATTCCATTGAGACTAATGGCAGAAGCAAGAAACCTGCCCAGATGCAAGGCCAAAACTGGTGGAGAAAAAAGCCCTAGAAGACACTGACTCTCCCACAGAATCCCCTTAGCTGCTCTGTGTCTACACAACTAGTTCATGCCCTAGGTGCATTCTGGAGAGTGTGCAAGCATGAATGGAACAAACTAACAATCTTAGGCAGCCAAACCACTATATAATAATGTAGTAGACTCCTGGCTTTCTTGTACCGACGCCATATGCTAAATCAACCAATCAATCAAAACAAAATCCCTGTGGATAGTAGATGATCATCCCCCTCTGCTCTGCTTCCTTTCTCTCTGTGCAGATGAAGTAACGATGAAGGAAATGGGAGACAAAAATCAACAGCTGCGAGCCGGCGAAATCCTGATTATCGTGGTCGTCTTGTTCATGTGGGCAGGTTGGTGGGAGTCCCTGCAAGCGTGTGAAAGGGGAGGCAGAGGGACTCTGAGTCTGAGTTGGGGGCTGCTGGGCATGGTCTGGTCCTGAAGATATGTAGCGATGTGCAGATACGATAGCCATCAAAAAGGGTTAGGAAAAGTTCTGTACACTCTTTGGTCCCAAAGGAAGCAGAGTAGAACATAACCAGGGATATAGTGAGCTCGTGCAAAATATTATTTTTCACAAATGTGAAGCACTTATGAATATCAACAAAAAGTTTACTGCAGGAAATGGAGGGAGAGATTCAGATAATGATAATGTGGTACTGACTGCTGGATTCACCTTGCTAGACAGAAGCAGAGCATCATCTGGAGATCTTGCCAGACTCACAATTCCCGCCTGAGATGTAGGTGACAGCTGTGGCCAGAGGGGCCTCTCAACAGAGCATTATGTGGTGCTCCAGTTGCCTCCCTTCCTGGACTGTGAGGCTCCTCACAGTCATTCCTGCTCTGGTCACCTCCAGAATGGGCAACTGTGACATGCTGTACTAGGGCTGCATTCGAAGAGCGCCCAGAAGCGTCATCTGGTGCAGAATGCGGCAGTTATGCATGGCCCCTTGGAAGGTGCATGTTGCACCTCTGTTCTGTGAGCTACAATGGCTGCCGGGGCGCTTCATCTTTAAAGCTCTACATGGCAGGGGACCAGACTGAGGAATCTCCTCAACTTCCCTGGTGACAGTGACTTCTACCACCAGGTCAAGTCAGTGGGGCATGCTGTGGGTCCCATCCCCAAAGGAGCTCCATCTGGTGGGATCCAGGTGGCGTGTTTTTCTGCTGTGGCTCCTTCCCCCTTCATTGCCCCCCTTTTTTTCACTGGCCATCTGAGTCCCTCCGGGAGGCTAGCAGGGGGCTTCATGAGGCGGTGGCTTGCTTTCCTTCAGTCTCAGGTTTTTAATATGTTTATTTATGTCTGACTCTTTTTAGATTGTTGTGTAGTTTTTAACTGTTGCTATGTTTCTACACTATCCAGAGTCACATACTGTAGTTGTAATTTTTATTAAAGGAGTTTTTTACAAGGTTAAAAGATAAATAGAAAACAATATAGAAAAAATTAAAAAATATAAATGGATAAGTGTTGAAAAGAATAGAAAGTGAAAAGTAAGAAAAAGGAAAAAAGAAGCTACTTCCAATATTTTTCACAGCAGTTATAGACCTACACGAAACTGTTTCCTCTCTTCTAAATTACATCACATTGTAACTTCTCCCCATATTCAACGTTATTAATTGGTAAATCCCAAAATCCAGGTCACTGTTACCATTTTCAGCAAAACGTTCAGAAACCATTTCTAGTCTTTTATAAAAGTAGTTGTTGTATCCCCCCAGAGTCACGTCCTTGCAAGATGGACAGATATATAAATATGCTAAATTAATAAAACATTTAGTTTTTTGTTGGCATCACTTTGTGCCACTGTTAAAATAATAAAAAATGTGAAAGACTGAAAGGGGTGAAGCCATAAATAATTGGGATCCTAAGAACCACTAGGATCTTGTGTTGTTCTGGATGAAAATGGTTGGACCCTCTGACTAGGTTGACCCTCCTGTACCTGCTCACTTCCAGTGCAGGAGGCCACCAGTTTTAATAGGGGAAAAATGCTCTCTGGTAAACAGTGTAAGTAAAAACACCACCTAGGATATGCAGCTTGTAAAAATTAGAGAAATTTTGCTCCCAGCCAAGGGCGGGGGAAGTCATGTAAAACTTGGCACATAGCAAAGTAATACAAAGTAAATGTAATACAGCTGTCAGGGTTCCACACATCAGCAATGCAATCAGAACTCCAAAAAGACAAAGTCCAAGGAATAAGATTTTATTGAAGACACTGTTCTGGTACAGCCTGGAGAAATCCCAAATCTAAAGTTCCTGGGTTTTCTCCACCCAAATAAAACTGAAACTTCCACCCCACTAATTATCACGTTAATTTCCCTCCAACCATTTCAAAAAAGAGATCCAATGACCCCCCATGACACTTCCCATCGCAGGTGTGAAATGTCCGAAGAAAGTTCTCATGAGAACCAGACCTAAAAGAATGAAAACAAGATAACAATTCCGAGTTGCCGTTTCCAACTCCCCCTTCGCTGACTCAGCAACCTTGCAACAGAAAGAAGAAAAAAATGTGTCAAATCTAAAAGATCCCAAATGATACTTTAGACAATGGCCAATATTCTGCAGCAGAAATCCCACCCCCAGTCCAAAATGTCCTTTTAGACTTGACAACAGCATGCATACTTCTCTGCTTGGATTCCTTAAGGCAGGGGTCCCCAACCCCCAGGCTGTGAGTGACCCACTTCCAGGCCGTGCCCCATTCAGAACTGGGCTGCAGAAGGGCTGCAGGCAAGCCCATAAGGTTGGAGACGGCTGCCTTAAGGCAAAGTGGACCATTCTGATAATGCTTCAAGTGGCAGTTTCTAGTGAGATCTGACTCCCCAGAAGCCAAGAAGGGTTGGAAACCACTAGAAAAATCCCAAGCTAGTTAGAGGAGAAGGTTGAAACAACAACCTGAAAGAAAGAAAGCAACAGTTAACCATTTTTATTTTCCTGCCAAAGGTCCATGAAGGCGCCAGGAGTCAAACTCAAGCACTTGGCTTGGTTGACTTTATCTAGGCTTAAAAACTGGCCATGGCTAGACCTAAATAATATTTGAATGTGATCTCTGTAGAAAAACCAGGAGCTACAAACTGAAATTGTGAATCCTGAAATTTCCCAAGAAATTGCATCCAGTAGATTGTTTCTTTGTCACTCTCTTTATATGGCTTGAGTTTCAACCTGCTCTTCCCCATTCATACCCTTAAAGTATCCAGACACCACTTGAGCTCAATCAAGTGCGCCACTGACAACTTTTCCTGTCCACTATCAGGGAAAGAAAGAACATGATCAGGCAGACAACATGTGCAAAGGTTCTTTTTAAGCAAAATTGCTCGGTGATGTTGAATGATCAGCCAAAGAGAAAAAAGGAGTGACTAAATCACAGCAAGAAATTCTGCTTTCTTGCTAGCTGGGAAATTCTGGAAGTTGAACATCTTAAAACTGCTGAAGTTAAGAAACTGTGATATAGGTGGATGAAAATCCAAGCTTCATCATTACAAAACTCACAGGCACACATTTCCTGGCTCCTGTATCTAAACCGAGCCTACTGGACCTTGCCTGGGCAAAGCTGGGAATCGTTGCCAGAATTCTCTTGGCACGAGGGCTTCTGAGCCTCCTGCCACATTCCCTGTAAATCCAGATATAAATATGGTATTTATTGCCACCATAATCAAAGAGTCTGTTGCTTTGCAGTGGCCCAGAGATTCTCCTGTCTAGATAACAGCCCAGAGATTCTCCTGTCCTATACCGTAGGCCACGTTTAACAAGATGGGGCCTTTCATTGGATGGTCATGGTGGAATATAATCAATTTACTTTCAGGGTGTAACAGATAAGAGGGGTTTGACCTATGGTCCAAAGCACAATAGGCAGGACAGGAAGTATCTGATGGACGTTTCTCCAAGAGAGAAGCAACCTAAAACTAAGGAGAAATGTCCTAAGAGTGAGAACAACCAGTCAGTGGTGCAGCTTCCCTCCCAGACTTGTGGGAGCTTCATCACTGGAGGTTTTAAGGAAGAGGCTGGGTATCCATTTGTCTGAACTGGCACAGGGTCTCCTGCTTGAGGAGGGATTGGATTAGAAGTACCTCTGTTATTCTATGATTCTATGTTAGACCAACTTCCAGAATTTGCATCCAGCTTGTGAATTGGGGAAAATGGTAGAAGAGACCTGGAAGACACCTGTCCCAGATGAGCCACTTCCATGGACATTAGGCAACAATTTAGACAGCGCCAGTCCTCCTCAGGAGGCAGGTGACAAGCAAGGGCCTGCAACGCTTCAGATGCCAACGGAAGACAATTCAATTCAATTCAATCCTTTATTGTCAATACACAATATTGTGCAGCAAAATTGAATGAACCTCGATCAGTACAGTCACACAAAGCAGAGAAACACAGAATACATCTCCAGACTTATAGACACAGATCTCCTTACTGTGGGAGACGTAGAATGTGCATATTTTGGAAACCAGTCACGGTTCAACTTCAGTTGCGTTTTCCTATTTTTAGTTTATCTACAAATGTGTACAGTACTGAAATATTAAGCCTGGGCATTAGCATTAGTTTTCTTCTAAAATAAACCAAACATTTCTGTCCATCCAGCCCTTGAAGAAGAAATTATCTTCCTGTTTTCCAGCCTATCTCACTTTTACCAATTCTATAAGCAATTGCAATCCAACATTAACAACCAGCAAATGCAATCTATAGTAGTATATTTCAACTTTGGCAACTTCAAGACATGCTGGCTGGGAAATTCTGGGAGTTGAAGCCCATATGTCTTAAAGTTACCATGGTTGAGAAATACTGATGTATACCATCCATCAAAACTTCTCTGCTTTGTTTTATCGGCAGCATCCAACTTTTTTCAACAGAATCCCACGGGTCATGCTCAGCCAGGCATAGAAGCTTTGAATGTTGAACTGATCAATCATTAAAATAGGAGGGGTAACCAGTTTTAAGAAAAAATCGTGTCAGGAAGATCCGTTGAAGTTTGCTGTAGGGTCCCATGAATAAAGTTTCAGGCAAATCATCAAGGAAGTCTATGTAGATCTGCCTCTAGTAACAAAAGGTTGATTTAGCTGCTATTACGAGTCAATGCTACATATCATTTGAACCACGGTATAATAATTAGTTATTTTCTGAATCCAAGAGAAAAATCTATCTTTATGGCTACTAAGAGTCAATACCATCTTTATGGCACATAATCAGGTGTGGAATTATTATAAATTAAAATAATTTGAATTCTCCAAGAGGTTATAGAGATGCCATTCACAATAATATTCACAGATGTACATTCACTTTGATTTGGCCACATATTTGCTTGTCCAGAGCCAAAAGAAGTATGCTTGGGAGGAGAATCACACCTTTGGCCCCCAATGGCAAAATGCTCTCCCTTGAAGAGTTTTTGGGCTACTCAGAATCACCTCTTTGGCTTTTTATCAGGTTCTGGGGGCTGGAACTCTGGCACAGTGTCTCATTCTTGGCCACTTGAAGAGATGTGGACCAGCTTCCAGAAGTCTCTGGCCAGCATGGATTCTGGGAATTAAAGCCTGTGGCCAAGATTCAGAAACACTGCTGTAAGCTAAACTGCCAAACATTATTTAGTGGGAAATAAAGCTGTACCTGGCTTGCTTTTTGTAGTTAGCCAACATCCCCAGCTCCCTTTAACAACTGCTTTTGTCTCTTTACAATACTTATTATTTGTGAAAGCAAAAGCACTCTGAGAGGTTAGCGATTAATTGCTTGGGTGAAATAAACACACCAAAAAACAGTGTAATTGACATCCTGCTGGGATGGGAGAGGATTACTCCCTTCTTTCTTTCTTTTTTTCTTTCTTTCCTTCCTCCACATGAAAAGCATTTTGCTTTGTTTTTCTGCCACCTACACAGACTTAATTTATATGAACGTGAGACAAAGCAGCCTGGGTGAATTGACTTTACAGTTAAGATGAGAAAGTAGATACAACCTTCTGTGCTACAAAACAAAAGCTGGAATAGCCAACCATACGTAGATCTTAAAACCCCTTCTTGCTTTAAGTGTTGATTGTTCTCTGAGACAGAAGTAGTGCGTCCGTGATCTATTCATCCACCTGACACAAACATACTCATCAAAATCGCTAGAAGTGGTAATTTGTTGGGCAAATTTGCAAACAAGCTACTTTCTGTTCAGACATGTTGTTCTGACTAAACTAGCTATCTAAGTATCTTTTCGCAAAGGCACTATTTCCCTTCAGATGTTATAAGGACTTATAGTGACCACACATACATTGCACTATAAGGTAGTTAATCAATCAATCAATCAGAATAGAGACGAGATTCTGGAAGAGATCTTGGAGGTCTTCTAATCCAGCCACCTGCTCAGGCAGGAGACCACCCTAGACCAGTGTTTCTCAACCTTGGCAACGTTTGGACTTCAACTCCCAGAATTCCCCAGCCAGCAAACATCTTAACGTCGCCAAGGTTGAGAAACACTGCCCTAGACCATTTCAGACAAGTGGCTGTCCAGTCTCTTGTTAAAAATCCCCAGTGATGAAGCTCCTACAACTTCTGAAGGCAAACCCTTCCACTCGTTCATCCTCCTCACCGTCAGGAAATGTCTCCTTAATTCCAGGTTGCTTCTCTCCTTGATTAGCTTCCATCCATTGTAGGTGTTTTTGTGATGTTTTCCTAGATTCCAAATGGGCCCCAAAGAAATTGTGAATCTGCAGCTTAAAGTAGCGAGAAATGCTGGAAGTGGAACCCTTTGGCTATAGGTGGAATCCCAACCATTGTGGAGGTTAAACATGACAAAGGAGTTTTCACAGTATTTAAGCTAAACCATAGAGTGTGTTTGGCTAAAGCAAGCTTTGCGATTTATATTCCAGTGTGTGGTGGAATTCGCGGTGTTGTGATAGTGTACTCCATTTGCAAAAGCCTCCTCTTAAGCCATAATATAGTTTATTTATATGGGCAGCAGATAGAACAGACCAGTTGTGTTGCTGCTAACCTATATTTATCACGTAGTGTGAATTCCGCCATAAGAACAGGGAGTCAAAGCTGCTAGCCATGTGGGGACACAATCTTTTTCAGCCGCCAAGAGGATGAAGGGAAAATCAATGAGCCTTGGTGATAGGGTTGGGGTTTTTTTTGGTGGTGGGGGGGGTCAGAAATACCTATTCTTTTCTCAAGTTTTATGAAAGATTTCTATGCAGTTTCTTGAGAAACCCTGTGGGGAAAGCAAAGAAAATCTATCTGGGGGTTGGGGGGGTTGTTCCGCTGGAAAATTGGCCAGAAGATATTATACAATAGAGGATATCTGGCTAAGACTGAGTTGTGTAAATGACAACCGAAAGAATTAAACATCAGGGGACAAAGAAAAGTGCCCTCACCCCATTCCAACCCTGCCTTTCTGCAAAACAGTGAGGAGTGAAAAAGAATGGGTGTCTTGTGTGAAGGAACGTTGCTTCCAGCCAATTCGGTTCCCAAACAGAGGCCTGGATGAAGGACAAGCATTGTACTAACAAACAACGCAGGGCACGATTTTGGCCATTAAAGGGATTCCCTGCAGCTATGAGGCTGTGCTTGTGTCCAAGTTCTAAATATGGCACATCCAGAGATGCCTCCTAGAAGAAATGTTATCTCCAAGTGCCCAAGTCCAAAAATGGGGTCCTAAACGGACTTCATCCGCCTCCCATGTGGGGGAAGCATTAAGCTGGAGGCTGGCTGTGTAGTTGGGCAGGGTAACTGCAGCCACCTTGATCAGACTATTAGAAGAGATGTTAAATTGGCAAGGGCTTTACTCTCATCAGCAGAGATCATTATACTCCAGTTGATCCTGACTCATACTAACAACTGAACTCTTTTGATCGGTCCACAATAGAAAGTGTCCTCCCTCATTGCATTATGGTGTGGTATGCCGGCTTGACAGCCATGGATAGGAAATGGCCCCCTTGTCAGTCAACAGAATTGCTAATTTGCTACCAATTTATCAGATACCTAGGAGCCCAGGTCACACAAGGAAACAATAGCCATCAAGACTCCAGTCAACAAATAAAAAGCCATACACAATCACATAAATACATGCATAGAATAGCTCAAAGCACACATTCTGTTAGAGAGAAATACCCTGAGGATGGGCTCCAGCATGCGTCTGAAAACTTAGAAGACTAAATCTCTGGTCCTGGTGACCAACCCAGATGGGATCCTGTGATAATGCAAGCATTTCAATCGCAAAAAGGCATCAGGTGTGATTGGCAAATTAAGGAGGCATGCAGCCTTCCATTTGGCTATAAAATGTAGGCAAACTGCAGCCAGTTGGCAGTTACAGGCAGCCCTGAACTATCCACCTCAAAATGTTATTCAATGGTTTGTCCAGTTACCTGTGGGTTTTTGTGGGTGCACTCCTATCATCCAGTCATCTGGCAAACCAGCACATTTCATCCAGCTAATTCCTTGTCATCCTAAGTCGGGGGTCTGCAACCCGTGGCTCCGTAGCCGCATGCGGCTCTTTTGAAGCTTTGCCGTGGCTCCGACAGCAGGGCCGGCAATGTCCGGTGTTCACTCTTTTTCATAG
>JAEANM010022189.1:0-11665 GCA_017656035.1 Myanophis thanlyinensis
GGGAAATATTAATGAAGAAAAAGTGACACTTGTTAATTTATATTTACCAAATGAGAAACAAAAAGAATTTCTTGAAATCTACTTCTTTGTGTATGCCTCTTAGCGGTATATTTAAATAAAATGATAACAATACATAATTATAAGCCAATATTGTCATTAATATTATTATAAGCCATACGTTTTGGTACTAATGGACTAGATCAACATTCTTATATTATTGGTAGGCAGAAGGAAATCATAATTAATATAAATAAAATAGGAAAATGGAGTAAGAGTTTTCGTATCATCCAAAAAGTACTTCATTGGCTGAATTCTTGAATTATGAAAGTAATCAAAAATTAAGAAATAGAAAACTGGTGGTTACCATATTAATTATGAATGGAAACACTTTAAGCAAGAAAAGAAATGTTCATCAATTGATCAATGTTTAAAATTAACAGGGCACTTATATATTTTCTAGATACAACTGAGAGAAATGGGATTTGGATGTTCCTTGTACAACATACGCTTCCCATTGCATCCCCAGAAGAAAATGTTGATGAGCACTCATGTGACTTGTGGAATAGCATGGTGTAGAAGTAAGTTTAAAGAGGTTGATTGGTCAAAGTAGCATAAGACAAATAGCAACAGTACTTAGATTTATATACTGCTTCATAGTACTTTACACAGGGGTAGAATCTGACCGGTTTTGCTACCGGTTCAGTGCACACACAGGCACGCCAAACGTGCTGCAGCGTGGCTCTTTAAACTGCAGTGGCAGCGGGGATCATCAGGAAGGCTCCGTAGACGCTCCAAACAGCTGATTCAGGTAAGTAAGAAAAAAAAAATGAAGCTCGTATAAGGAAGGATAAGGGCAGGGGCAGGTGGGCGGAGCCAATTTCAAATCTCTACTATCGGTTCAGGCGATGTGGTGCGATCCTGCTGAATTTCACCTCTGGCTTTACAGTCCTCTCTAAGCAGTTTAAAGAGTCAGCATATTGCCCCCAACAATCTGAGTCCTCGTTTTATCACCCTCAGAAGGATGGAAGCTTGAGTCAACCTTGAGCCGGTCAAACTCGAACTCCTGGCAGTGGGCAGAATCAGCTTGTAGAACTGCATTCTAATCACTGCAATACCATGGCCACCACACCACACAGATGTTTCTTTAAACCTTAATGCTGAAAATGAATACAGCATTCTTGAGAAATGAACATTTCTCCTTCAGGCAGGGAAAAGAGAAATGTATCCGGAAATATTCTGAATTGTGTACAGGCCATTTACTATTTCTTAAATAATATTTTTAAACTTTCCTTTGAAATCAATTATTGGATTCCTTCCATAGGTGGGACTGGGATATTGAGAGTGCTATATTACTTGACAGAAACTTGTACAATAGCTTGAAATTGTCTAACTTCAATTATCTTTGATAGGGAGACCCCCCCCCCAGAGTTGGCTGAAAGATGGGCAGCCATGTAACTGTGTTAAATAAAAATAAGTAAATCAAAATAAATTATTCCAATGCAGAGCAACTGAGAGATTCTTAGGAAAAAATTTTTCAAGACACTCAGAGTTCCTTTGCGAAAGACTGGCATGCAAATAGAATTTATAAATATGCCCAACTCTACATTTGACTAGCTATGAAATAGATGTGGATTGATTTTTGGATTGGTTTCAGGGCTAATGTTCAAGACCATCCACTTGAACCTTCTAGCTATTTGTAGTGAGACACCATCCACTATTTGGGGAATCTGCCATTTTATCTTTACTTGGCAAGTGATCAGGCCTTGGCTGAAACTGGATGCATTTCCCTTTCTTCACCTTTGAATGTGGCCAAGAGATTTTTTTTTAAGTCTTCAGCTGTTTCTAAGAAGGCTATTATCAATTCCCTTTAGAAAAATGTTGTCCATTGCTTTATTTCTTTAATGGATTATTATTATTTGCTGCAATAGGAACATTCAGTGCCAACTGACAAGAATGCACACAAATCACAATCTTTATGCTATATGAGCATGGCATTTGATGACAAAATGATTACTTTTTTGAGCACTGCCTTACTAAAAGTTTATTTATTTTTTATTTATTTTATTTACTGGAATTTGTCAAACAATAATGACAAAGAAACAAATACAAGAGTAAAAGATAAAAATACAATGACAGGGATGATAGACACATCATCCTCACTTATGCAGCCCCCCCCCCCCCCATGACTATCCACTTAGGTATGGTGTAAGGTCCACGGAAGTCAGTTTGCGACTGAAGTTGTGAAAAGTTATAGCTGAAACAAATGTTTATTTAATCAAAACAAAACATTAATAAAATAAACCCATATTGTGTACCTAAGCATTTCCTCATCCATTTTATCCATCTGCCATAGCATAATGGAGTTCAAGACCAGCCCTTTTGTAACATTCTCCAAGAATCTATTAAACATGAAAAAAATTGAATCAATTTCATCTTAAAATTATAAGAAATACTTTTCTTAGAAACAAAAAACTTTTTTGTGTTATTGTGGGCAAAGACGAGACAGAGGCACTTGACTTAAGAAATAACAGTCTTCTTTATTCATTAACAATTGCCAGTCACTCCGAGCAAGACAAGAAACTAACAGGACAGCTCTTTATACATTTTGTCCGGTGTGTCTTAACCAATCAGAGAGCGGGATTTTCCCGCTCTCTGTTTTCTTCCTGCCAAAGCTCTACTCCTTTGCACTCCTTATATGGATATACTACAGCCCTCCCCTCCTAGAACATGTTTAACCAATCAACTCGTGACGTAGTCACGTAGGTAAATAGGGCATTGCTGGATCCTACTGGACCTGCACACCTCATTCTCTCCTGTGGCAGCGACCTGTAAAGACGGGTCTGCTGCCACCTCTGGCCCAGCCCTCGGAACTTTTGGGAACTTTGTTTCGGGCGCAGTTGGGCCTAATGCTGAGGAGGCATCACTGGAACAATCCAGAGTCTCAGCTAAGCGAAAGGGTTCAGGGTCTTGGTTTGGCAATGTCCCTTGGTCCCATTGGAGTTCCCTCTCTGGTTGCTCCACTCTTTTACGGACCTGGTCCCAGTGTCTTTTCCACACTTGGCCATCCTGCACCTGCAATCGATAAGACCAGGGACCTGTAATAGCAGTTATTTCTCCCGGTACCCACAAAGAGTCCTCTGAGTAGTTCCTTGCGTAGACTCTATCCCCAATCCCAAATTCTTTTTGTTTGTTTCATTGTGAACTTTCTCTTGAATATAGTCGGGGTGTATTCTATCTAATTTATTTCTCAGTCTCCGGCCCATTAACAACTCAGCCGGACTTTTCCCTGTTTTTGAGTTGGGGTGATATGTTGCACCAGGAGTAGCGCATCTATTTTGTGTTGCCAATTCTCTTCCCTCATATGTTTTAAAGCACTTTTGACTAACTTTACCATGATCTCCACTTGGCCATTGCTCTGTGCATGATATGGGGCGACTAGGGCATGTCTAATTCCTTGTTCAGCCAAAAACATTTCAAAAGTGTTTGTAGTGAACTGTGGCCCGTTATCCGAAACCAGCACATCTGGGAGTCCATGGGTGGCGAACAATCGCCTTAACGCCTTAATAGTGGCTTCGGAGGTAGTGGAACTCATTCGTACGATTTCAAGCCACTTAGAAAATGCATCCACTACTATTAGAAAAGTTTGACCCTGCATGGGTCCTGCGAAGAGTATGTGGATGCGTGTCCACGGCCCCTGTGGTTGTTCCCATTCCCTGTATGGGGCAGCTGGGGGATTTGGTCTAGAATCCTGACACGGGGAACATGTAGCCACCCACTGCTCTATGGCCTCATCCATCTTAGACCACCAGGCGTACCTCCTGGCTAGTGCCTTCATTTTCACTACCCCTGAGTGCCCTTCATGCAACAACTTCAACATGTCATTTCGTAATACAGTTGGAATTATCATCCGATCCCCCCATAATGCACAACCTTTCAACAGGGATAGTTCGTGACACCAGTATGGTCGTAGTTTGTCTTTTACTGGCGAGTCCGGCCACCCCCTCCCCACCCAGCATGAAACTTGCACCAAAAGTTTATCTTTGGACGTAGCTTTGCCAATGTCCGATGCAGCTAAAATGCTGGGGGCGAATTGTTCAATGAACAGGACAGCGTCCGCAGGGGCAGGGTCCTCGACTGGGGTGGGCAATGGGCATCTGCTCAGTGCATCTGCGTGTGCCAGGGTCTTCCCGGGCCGATGTTGCAATGTGTAATTGTATGCCGCCAAAAATACTGTCCACCTTGTAAATTGTGGTGACAGAATGGGGGGTGTCAGTTTGTCTCCCGCCAAAATGCCTAATAGCAGTTTGTGGTCTGTTACAAGCATAAAGTGTCTCCCATAGAGGTATTCATGGAAACACTTGACCCCAGCCACTAGAGCCAAAGCCTCTTGGCTGTAGTTCCGTTCGGCTGGGGCTAGCGTCCTAGAGTAAAATGCAATGGGGCCTTCCTTCCCGTTTGGCAGTACATGGCTTAGGACAGCCCCCACCCCAAAAGGGGAAGTATCACACGCTAAAGTTAAGGGCAGAATGGCATTGTATTGCACCAGCACCTGGTTCGATTGTAATAGGTTTTTGATGGCTTGGAACGCCTTTTGTTCTTTCTGGCCCCACACCCACATAGCCTTTTTGCCCAATAAACAGTGTAAGGTTTCAGCCACAGAGGCTTTATGGAGCAAGAAGATGTTGTAAAAATTAAGTATCCCCAGAAACACCTGCAGTTCTGCTTGATTCTTAGGTGTGGGTGCGTTTTGCACCACTTCTATCTTAGATTTGGTCAGGTGTATGCCAGAGGCGTCTATGAGAAATCACAAGAATTCAACCTGGGTTTCTCCTATTTGACATTTGTCTCGTTTGAGGTAGAGGCCCGCGTCCTGTAGCTTAGAAAAGACGCTCCGCAGTCTTAGCTCTAATTCACTTTCTGACGAAGCTGATATTAATATATCATCAAAATATGGCACCATCCCTGGCAGACCCGCTAAAAGGCGCTCCATGAGATTTTGGAACAACCCCGGGGGAACGCTTACCCCGAATTGTAACCGGTTGCATTTAAATGCGCCCTGGTGTGTGACGATTGTTTGGGCTTCAGCTGTCTTAGCACATACCGGTAATTGCTGGCCTGAGCAAGGTCCAATTTTGCAAATATTTTACCCTTTCCTAACTGGTGCAATAGATGCTGTACCACTGGCACGGGGTAAGCACTCTTCTCCATTGCCTTATTCAGAGTACACTTATAATCAGCACATACACGGACAGAACCGTCTGGCTTAATGGGGGTCACTATTGGGGTCTCAAAGGTCACGTGATCTACTGGTTCCAAGATGCCCTGTCACAGCAATTTATCAATTTGTTCATCTATTTTGCTCTTAAGAGCAAAGGGAACCCGTCTGGGCTTAAGTTGTATTGGGGTGATGTTTGGGTCTAAATTAAACGAAATTGGTTTCCCTCTATACTTGCTTAACCCATCGGCAAACAGTTCTGCAAATTCTTCCAGCAGTCTGTCGACTCTCTCCATTGGTGCTGCCGGGCTGATCTTGTTCACTCCCTCGATGTGAAGTCCCAGGGCTTGGAACCATTCGAGCCACAATAAGCACCTCGACGACAGTCAGCTCTAATGGTCCTTTGAACTTTTTGAATTCTACTTGAACAGTCTTTCTTCCTACGACGGGGATTTGCTTCCCCTGGTAATAATTTATGATTGATGTCTGTGGCTTCAGGTGTTTCTTCTGTATGTGCGGTAACATGCGTTGCAATGTTCTCCACACGATTATTGTCAGGGCTGATCCTGTGCCCACTTCCATCTCGCATGGACTTCCCTCAATCCTGATTGTCACCTTTATTTTCTTAGCACCTTGTTTATTGTTCAGGCAGACGCGAATATGGTTTGTTTTTTGTTTGGATCTCCAATTATTCTTTTTCCTATTGGAGTCTCCATTGGTCTCTCGTGTCTTAACGGGGTGTCTGTCTGATAGGGCTGCAGGTATGCTTGCACAGCACACATGCGCCAAGTGTCCCTTCTTCTCACAACGGCGGCATATTGCGTCTTTAAATCTGCATTCTGTGCGGGAAAATCTTCCCCCACATTCGGAGCAGACACCCCCGTCCCAACACTTTGCTGGTTGTTTGGTATCTGTTCAATGGACTTCTTCCTCTCCACTCTGGTCATCGCTGCTTTCCTCACTCAGTCTGTGCATGCTTCCCGCTCTTTTTGGTTTTGGCGGGCTTTTGCTTCCTGCCATTTTCTTTTGGTGCCTGATCAATGCCGCTGACTTCCGTGAGCACTCAGCAGCTCTTGCGATGCTTACAGCCATTGGCCATGTCAGACTTGGCTTTGCCAACAACTTCTGCTGGAGGTTGAGGTCTCGCACCCCACAAACTAGCCGGTCAGTTAGCCGGTCCTCCAAGTCATTGAATTCACATTGCTCGGCAGCCATACGTAACTCACCAATGTAGTCATTCACCGATTCTCCTTCTTTTTGGCTTCGTTCGTTGAACTGGTGTCTCAGCACTGTTCAGGAAGGAGCTGGCTCGAAATGTTCTTTTAACATTGCTTGCAGTCTTGCCCACAGCACTGAATCAACAGGAACGGGAGATGCGAGGGCTTTTGCGAGGCGAAGCACTCTCTTCCCGCAGTAGCCTATGAACATAGCCCGCTTCTGCTCGTCACTCAGCTCTCCTAAGTCGTTTGCTACTAGGAAACTGCAGAATCTGATCATAAACGATTCCCAATCTTCGGCGCTGGGATCGAACGGAGCTGGGGGAGCATAGGCTGCCATTCTTCTGCTGATCTTCTGGAGCTTGTTCTGGTTAAATGCCCTTCGTTGTCTCTGGATCCCACCTTTGTCGCCAGTGTGTTATTGTGGGCAAAAATGAGACAGAGGCGCTTGGCTTAAGAAATAACAGTCTTCTTTATTCATTAACAATTGCCAGTCACTCCGAGCAAGACAAGAAACTAACAGAACAGACAGCTCTTTATACTTTTTGTCTGGCGCGTGTTAACCAATCAGAGAGCAGGATTTTCCCGCTCTCTGTTTTCTTCCTGCCAAAGCTCTACTCCTTTGTACTTCTTATATGGATATACTACATTTTTCATGATTTATTAATAAAGAATATTCTAAGTCATTATTCAAAAGTTCTTGCAAATACGTAATATCCATTTGAGTGATAATCTTTATCTCTTTATAGAAGAATATCCTAGGTTTAGGATGGGTTAAAGCATATTCCAATACCAAAAATTGAGAAGTTTTACACAATATATGTGGTGCAAACTGCAACATCATCATTTTAGAAAATTTAATTAGTCTAAATTAAAAAAAATTAGGAAATTCAAAGTGAAGCTCCTATCATTATTTCATAATAATAAGTTAAAGAAAACTAGGGATATTAAAGATTCATCCTCTAAAGAATGTTTAGTATTTTATAAACTTGAAAGTATTAGCATTGATATACCTGTAATTAAATATACGAATCTTCAAATAATATTTTTACTCCCTTAAAACCTCACTGGAGCTTAAATAAAGAATCTTATTTATTCCCAAGAATTCAAATATCTGTTACAAATTTGCATAAAAGTATTAGACTGTATAAGATGTAGATAGAATTTATTGCAATTGACAATCTGATGTTACTGACTTGCTGTATAATATCAGTAAGTATAGACACAGAGCATATATACAGTTATCTGTAAGGCATAAGACATAAGTATGTAGTAAAATTTCATTAACAGTTCAGCTTATGCATTACTTACAATGCCCTCTGGTTGTCTAATAGTTTCAATTCCAGATAAAAGCTACAGAGGATACGAGTAACTCTTAATAAATTCAATGAAATATCTTAATGAATGAGAAAATAATTCTATTTATGGTAAGTCTATTTACTAAAATGTATAAAGTTCCCCAGTTCGCAGTGACACTGAATGGCATACAAATTATAAGGAGCAAAGTAACACATATTAATACAATTAATCCAAATGGAATGAAGTCCATATTCAGTCAAAACCTGTTAATATCAAAAGCACTGTATAATACCAAAAGCATGTCGTACATCCATTGAGACTATTATTTATAGAAGTAGTAGTGATTTTTCTGAATGTAGAACCAAGATCTCGATCTAGAAAACAAATCAATAATATATTATCACTGTTTTATAACACGCGATTGTACAGGATAAATAACTGAACGTAATATTGACTGCAATCTGTGTTCCAATAAGAATATTATTTGTGTGTGTGTGTGTGTGTGTGTGTGCAATGAGCAAAGAAATTAGATAATAGCTTGAATAATCAGAATAATCAGTAATAATTAACCTTCAAAACGTCAGCTATACAGGTAATCCTTGAGACACAACTACAATGGTGCAGACTGCCCATTATGATTACATGTCATGAGGGACATTAAGTGAAGCATCTCACATAACAATCCTCATCCCTACTTTCCCCAAAGGAGTCATTAAATGAACATGCAGGTCTTTAAGCGGAGCATGGGGAGCCTTGAGTTGGTGAAGCCCTTGGAGGCTTAGCACAGACCTATACCCACTTGTCCTGATTTTCTCATGCCTCCCCATCCTCCCAAGATGTTCCATGCTTTAATTTCAGGCCTTGGGTCCCCCCAGGAATTTCCCCACTCCCACCAGGTCCTACCAGGCCTAATGCCTGATTCCCATCCTACCAGGCTGAAAACCTCATCCTCACTTACCGTTTGAAGAGCTCCGATGTCTTCCAGAGTGCTGGAACAGATTGATTTATTGCACGGCTGTGTGGCATGATTCTGGAAATGGTGGTGATATTTATAGCTACCAATATTCAATTTGGCTGCTGGAAATAAGGCAGCCACTTCTGGAATGGTGCCATGCACCCCAGGGGCAAAGAGACCCATTCTGTTCTGTCAACATGGTCTGCACAAACCCTTAGGAAACCTTCAGGCCCCTGCTGTCTTAATGCAGTTCACACAGAGCTGCAAAAATGTTCTGCACCTTTCAGAAGCTTTTTACAGCGCTGTGCAACCTTGTTTAGCTAAGAAAATGGAGCGGTTTGTCTGGTGGGACAAAATGACAGATGCACCACATTGCCTGTCCTTCTTCTGCAACAAGAAATCTGGAAATCTTCAAAAGGTAAGTGTGTGATGGGTGACAGGTGTGTTGGGAACAGGCTCAAGCACTGTCAGGTCCCAACAGGGCAGGATGGGAAAGGGGGGAGAAAGAAATGGGGTGGGGCACAGTCCCTGTGGTTGATTGCAAGGGTGAATGGCCACAGAGGCATTGCAGCGGCCATAACTTAGAAACAGAGTTGCATGTAATTTGGGGAGGGGGGGAGTCTATCATGACTTTGAATGGCTTTTCAGTGACCAGTTATATTTCAAGGACTACTTGTATAGGTTTCAGTATAGAGGCTGAAAAAGGCATAACTATGACTTCTCATAATATAGTGGCACAAAAATCTTTTAGAGCATTCCATAAAACAACTACCTGAAATAGTCACTTTTTCTGTTTTCATTAAAGTAACAGTATTTCTTGAAAAGCTAAACAGCCAACTAAATAATGTGCGATCTAAGAAAAATCTATATTATGCAAAAATGCATTAATTTCTTTATTACAATTGACTCAGTGTATCATTTTTAAAGTTGATTTATAGAGTCTGAATTGCTTTATATTTTACCCCAGATGTTCCTAATAATAGAAGTAGCATTAAATGGTTGCAATTGTTTCAGCCAAGAGGATAATAATCTGCCAGGCGTTTTATCTCATTCTCAATATGTTTGCTTTGTACAATTCAATAATTATTCCGTTTCAGGTGTTTGAAAGGAATTAAGCTCTCATAAGGGAATTAGCACTTGTAAAAGCTTTATCTAATTCTGGTGCAGGTCATTTTGCATATGCATCCAAAAGTTCTTTAATTCTTTTTGCCAGATTTTTTTTCTTTCTCTTTTTAAATGAAGCATAAGCATTAACATAACTATATAGGTAGGCATCAAAGGCATCCTAAATAACCAATTCATTTGCATAATGTCTGCCTATACAGAAAAAAAAAATCCATTTAGATTTATCTCTGTGGCAAGAGAAGAAATTTATACCCTTGCATCCTTATGTGCTGAAATAGGAAACTCTTTAGATGCACATGCAAACATTTGCATAACATGGTGTTTATGTATATGTTAGCCATGTATAGATCAACCTGCCTCCCCAAGGTGCATCAATCCAGCTGAAGGCTTTATGGAGATTGATGGCTCTGCCTTAAGGAAAAATGTGCTGGTAAACAATTTTCTTCAGTGAGATGTTCTGTTGCCTTGCTATCCAGCAACTTTCTATTATCCAGAATGAAAAGCTGTTTTACTTCATGGCTTTGCTTCAAGTTGGAACTTTGGTTTTAAGCTTTCAACAAAGCACCTTTCCAAAATATTCACAATCCTAGTAGCATATGCAGCCACTGGCCTCTTTCCCTATTCCCGTGATGGCGAACCTATGGCATGGGTGCCACAAGTGGCATGCAGAGCCATCTTGTTGGGCACACAAGCTGTCAGCCAACTTACCTCCAGCTGAGCATGCACATGTGATTGCGCATGCATGCATGCGTGATGGCGGAGACCCAGCTGGTCTTTGGGCATCAGCTGTGCATGCACACGATTGCAGCAGAAAATCCAGCTGGTCTTTGGAACTCTCCTGCACATGCACACGTGATTTCTCATGTTCGCATGAGTGCCTGTATGCAGCGTGCATGCATTGCACGTGCAAAAGCTGCATGCATGCACAGATGGTGCAGTTGCACATGCAGCACACATGGAGAAGCTGTATGCAAGTGCGGATGGCATGTGTACTTTTCGGCACTCAGTAAGTAAAAGGTTCGCCACCACTGCCCTATTCCATCAAAATTTAAAACAATGGCTTCCCATGGCATTCAAGTATACTTAACATTACCTAGTGCAAGACCGCCTTGAGGCGGAGTACATTCAATTCAATCCTTTATTGTCAATGCACAACATGTGTGCAGCAAAATTGAATACATGTACATGTTGGAGAGCAGTGATGGCACCTTCCTGGCTATTCCTCCTGGAATTCTAAACTGTTATTTTCTTTAAAAAGAGTCTCTATCATACAATCTCTCTAAAAGAGATTATTGCCTTCAGAAGGTTGATGGTGTACAGAACAATCCTACCATCAGCAATCACAGAATGGCCAGCTGGAAGCTGCAGGTGAGAAGGAAAGGGCAACATCTTCTTCCTCACTTTAGATAGTGATGAAAATTATCTTGCGCTGGTCCAATGTAATAATATGCAGGAATAACCTTGGGAGGCAGGAAGGAGAGTCACAGACTAGGTAACCATCGGGAAAGAGGCAGTTGAGACTACAGAAGGAATGGAGGCAGCTGAGTCTATGGAAGGAATTGCGGGGCATGGCAAATACCTCAGAAGAGACCCTGCTTTGTTTTTTGGACTATAAAGATGAGGGAAGGAGAGATATACCTTCAAACTTGCAAAAATACTGTTAATGTAACCATAGACTACAGTTGGAGTTAGTACTTCTGGGTGTTCTTATCTGAACTGCCTCAAAGGTCTCACACCCTTGCTCTGTCTAAAACAGTGTTTCTCAACCTTGGCGACTTTAAGACGTTTGGACTTCAACTCCCAGAATTCCCCAGCCAGCTTTGCTGGCTAGGGAATTCTGGGAGTTGAAGTCCA